>JAJOOR010011593.1:0-34719 GCA_036250505.1 Solanum acaule | reverse complement strand
GAGGCTTTAAAAAAAAAACAGCTTATTGGAAATTGCAAATCTGCACAGACAGGTTTTACGAAAATGGTCATAACTCCTTCATTCTAACTCGGAATGAGATGAAACCAAGTGCGTTGGAAAGCTAACTCACAGGGCTTTAATTTTGATAGTTTATGGCCCTTCCAGTTCCTTGTGTGCTAAGAGATATGCACTTTTAAAGTGGACCCTTCCAAATCGCATTTTTGCGATTTTTGAATTTTGATATGGTTGCTCTAAAATTCGGGTTAGACCCATTTCCCACTCAATTTGATCCCCTGAATAAGAATATGAAGTCGAATTTCTGAAATCATGCACAGATTTTGAGATATATGGAAAATACAATTATAGGTGTTTCCGAAGCACATTTTCGATAATTTTTGGGGTCGTTTCACTCATCTAGAAGGCCTTTCAACTACTCTTTCAATTCCTTAAGCTCAACTGGAGCCATATCATAAGGAGGAATAGAAATAGGCTGGGTATCTGGAAGGAGATCAACTCCAAAGTCAATTTCCCTTTCGGGTGGAACTCCAGGAAGATCTTCTAGAAAAACTTCTGAGAACTCAGTAACCACTGGGATTGACTCGATAGTTGGGTTTTCGGAGCATGAATCCTTAACCCAAACTAGATGATAGAGATAACCCTTAGAGATTATTTTTTTTTGCCTTAATGTAGGAAATGAATAGATCCATAGGAGCTAAGCTACTACCTTTCCATTCTAAGATTTGTTCGTCTGGAAACTGAAAAAAGAACAATCCTAGTTCTACAATCGACTAAGGCATAACAGGAATGTAACCAATCCATGCCTAGAACGATATCGAAATCTACCATTTCTAACTCTACAAGATCTGCTGAGGTGACTTTCTGGGAGACTATGACAGGCAATTTATTTATACCCGTCTAGCTATAACTGGGTTACCGACTGGAGTAGAGACTAAGAAATGTTCTGAGAGATTTTTTGGACTAACACCGAAGTTGGCTGCTATATAGGGAGTTATGAAGGAAAGAGTATCCCATGGATCTAAAACAATATAAACATCTAAGTTAAAAACTCGTAATGTACCAATGACTACATCAGGAGAATCTTCCTGATCCTGGCGAGCCTGAAGGGCATACAACCTGTTTTGGCGCTATCCACCACCTATACCAAATGAGTTACCCTGCTTAGTTGGGCGACCTGCTGGTGCTACTGAAGTTGTCGTCTGAGCTATAATATTATTGCCCCCTTGACCCTGTTTAGCAGAAGGACAATCTCAAAACCTATAACCAGAGTGACCACACCAAAAACAACCTATCTTTCCTGCAAGACACTCGCTCAAATGGTTCTTACCACACTTTGTACAAGTTGGTAGGTTCTAGTGCCTGAAACACTCCCCTGAGACTTAGAGCCTGACGTCCTACCTTTCTGATCAGGTTGGAACTTGGAGGATGGAACACTAGCTCATGAAGGTGCTGGAGTTAAAGACTTTTGCTGAAACTGCGAGCGATTTCCACCACCCAATTTCTGTTGAGAATACTCATAGTTTCCTATTCTAGCTTTCTTATTATCCTTAGACGATTCCTAAAGCTTATCTCACTCAACCTGCTGAGCATAAGTCATGAGCCTAGAGATGTTCATATTTTCCAGAAACATAGCATTCCTACACTTTGTTTTCACTAAGTCGGATACCCTATATAGGAACTTGTTCATTTGAGCCCTAGAATTGAAAACCATGTGAGGAGTATACCTGGAGAGTTAGGTGAACCTAAGTTCATACTCTTGGACTGTCATGTTACCTTGCCTCAAATTCATGAACTTCTCATCATTTTCCTCCCTGAACTCTCTTGGGAAGAACCTGTACAGAAAGGTTTCAATAAAGCATTCTCAAGTGATAGGAGTTGCATCTTTACCCTTGTTCTCTTTCCATTGAGTATACGAGGTATGAGCTACATCCTTAAGCTGATAGGAAGCCAACTCTACCCTATCATTACTTGTCACTTGCATCACTCCAAAGATCTTCTTGGCTTCATCTATGAAGTTTTGGGGATCCTCACCAATCTGCGATCCTAAGAACTTAAGCATATTAATCCTAACGAAGTCACGAACCTTGGCTTCCACTGATCCACCTCTAGCATTTGCAGGAACTAGAACCTGTTGGTTGTTCTGGTTGGTCACACTCTTATCCAAAATTCAGTATTTGAAACTTCTTGATCTGGGACTAGAGGAGTTGTGTTAGCATTGCATTCATTTGCATTACTTCCATAAGCTCTATGATGAGGCATGATCTGAAACACATAACGAGGGATTAGAACGAAGAACTTGGATCATACCTCACAATCGATAAGCGTAACAAAAAAATGAAGTTTTCCTAAAACACTTCTCAGCCTCCCTCTCATTAGATGAGGTACACTTCACACCCATGAAAAGGACTATACTTAGTGCGGCTTTTCAGACATCCTAGGACTCCTCAACCTAATGATTTGATACCAAGTTTGTCACGCCCCGAAGCTACCCCAGACACAGACACGTGACCTAGGATCACGAGTGACCCCAAGCTAACCCTGCTGGGATAGCATAAGTATACTAAATTAAACCGAGGTAAAGAAATACTGTGCGGAAGCTAAATCATCATGTAAACTGAAATGATGGGGAATACACTTAAAATGTGACACCTTTTCAAATGGATGGGTAGTGACTTTTCCGAAAGGTTGTGACTTTTCTATAGAGTTAAGACTTTTTCGATGAATTATGACATATCTGAAAAGTTTTTATTTTTCTGAAGGGTTGTGACTTATATGATAAGGCATGATAAATACCTTTTTATCCTTTCATTTGTTGTCTATAAATAGAGGGGTTTTCTCACACTTCTATACTATGAATTTTTTATGTTTTCTATTCTTCTTCTTTAAATAAAGAAGATTGTGAGAGTTGTTCAATTATGCAATTAAAATAAATTTTTTTGGGTAAATTAGATAGATCAGCAAAAAGTGGTTCAACAAGGAGAGTGAAATAAATCAACTTCAAACGAGAAGAGTATTTTGATAATTAATATACTTTTGCAGCAACATGAACTTGACAAGAATTCCAATGATTTTTCGTTACACAAACTACAACTTGGTGTTCAGGTTGTGAAAAGTCTTAAACTGTTGGAGAAAAATGATTTGATCAAAAACTTGTTTGAAGTGTCCAAAATAGATTTAATAAGTACTCCTTCGTTTCCAATTTATTTGTTGTACTTTTTTTTTTATTCAGTTAAGTATAGAATATATTTTTTTCTTGTGGGTGGGAGCGCATCTTTAAGACCACAAAGTTAAAAGATACTTTTATATATTCTTCATATGATCCTTTAATTAAAAGTCTTCTTTATTTTTTAAAATTTACTATCAAATTAAAATTAGGCAAATCTATTGCTATCTTTTTTAGTCTATACTACCTTAAAAGAATGAACTACCTAACTTAAATGTTAAATTATTGTAATATCTCCAACTTAAAATACCAAATTTAGTATATCTTCTATATTTTATATTGTATTATATTTATTTATTTATATTATAGTAAAGGAAAACACCTTTAAACATGGAATGGTTGTGACATTTCCAAAAAATTATAACTTCTCCGATGAGTTGTAAAATTTCCGAAGGGTTGTGACTTTTCTATAGAGTTGCGACTTTTTGAAAGACTTATGACTTTTATGATGAGTTGTGACCTTCTGGAAGTGTTGTGATTTTTCTAAAGGGTAGTGATTTTTTTTTATAAATCACAATAAATAGTTTTTCAACTGTGAAAAATCTCAAAGTTTAGTGAAATTATAACACTCCCTAATATGAATGTTAAATTAATCTAATTCTTCTACTAAAAACATCCAATTCAGTATATCTTCTATATATTATATTGTCACGACTCAAGTCTACATCCTGGACGTGACCAGCACTTGAGAACCGTTGTTGGTCCCTAAGCGAACCCTCATCGTGGCTGACTACATGCGGAAGACTAACTCAAGCATACAAAAAGTTAAAAACTGAATTAAATTCAAATACTCAACTTTAAAATAATTTGAACAATACTGAATAGATAACTCTGAATAAAAATAATGTATTCAACTTGCCATAAATAGACAACTTATGTTTTTAAAACATTTAACAAAATAAATTAATAGACTTTTGAAACTCTACTGTCTATCTATGAAGCCTCTAACTGACAAAACTAGAAGTCGAGACAAGACCCACGACTTTCTAACAACTGATATATCTGAAAGTACAAGTGGAACCCTCCGGAACCAAGGAGGCTCACCATAGCTAGCTCGAATAACATGTGATATCAACGAAGCGCCTGTTGATGATCCTAACTCCTTGAATCTGCATCATGAAACGATGCAGGACAAATGGGATGTACATAGAATGTACGAGCATGTATGGGCAATTCGAAAGCATAACATAAGCTTGAACTTGATAAAAAGGAAACATACTTACCTCTTGTCAACTCACTCAACCAAACTCAACTCAAGAATAAGATACTCAACTCAACTCAAAGGTACTCAACTCAAGATACTCAACTCAGGATACTTAACTCATGATAAAGCAACAATAAAAGATTCAATATATGGAAAGCTTTTAAAACATTAGAAAGTAACTCAATGTATTGAAGAATACAGTAAAAACTTAATTCGTAAATAAAAATAAAATATAACTTTGTGGGAGTTTCTCTAACTGACAACCATCACTATGAGCTATGTGATGATACAACGTCTCGCCCACGCTGCCAGGATTGTCCTGTACTTTCCCAAGGTATAAGACCTCTCAACTAAGTCGATCCACTAGTCTATGCGAAAAAGCATTAAGGAATCATTTAAAAAGTATGACCCTTTCTACCCACGTTGGCTACATGGTTTATGGAGACTTGAGTTATTATGAACTCGTCCCCATATCAGTGCTTAATACTACTCCCAAAATATACTCAGCTCATATGTTCAAAAAATATAACTCTTTCTCTGGTTTGACATTATTACTCAAAAAATTTCTTTTAAAAGAGATAGCATCTCTCAAATCTTTTAAACTCATCACTCATATAGAAATCTCAGTTTCTATTTTATCAATGTAAAAATTGACACCTCTGGGATTACATAGTCCCTTATACTCTTGCTCAACTCATACTTGAAAACTCTTTCTCACAAATACATCAAAAAACCATATTATAATATGATTTTTGATGACTCAGGAAGTCATACTGCATAAACATTGATGGTATTACTAGATACCATATTTTTCATACATTGATTGAATACTCAAATGTCATACTAATCATGTTTTAGAAAACTCTTTTCTAAAAACTCATCTTTACTTTCTCATAACTCAACTGAAGAACTCAAGTGTTGGCTTTAAAAAGCTTCTTAAAATTTATAACTCATGTGGAATTATAAACATGAACGACTCCACTCAGGGATCTCAATAGCAATAAAGAACCCCTTTACTCAGAACT
The DNA here is from genome assembly GCA_036250505.1 of Solanum acaule. Classification (NCBI taxonomy): domain Eukaryota; kingdom Viridiplantae; phylum Streptophyta; class Magnoliopsida; order Solanales; family Solanaceae; genus Solanum; species Solanum acaule. The sequence goes on along the minus strand of JAJOOR010011593.1, from coordinate 29,249 downwards.
CAAGACTCAATGGTACTACTCATCCCTAGGCTGCTCGACTCTAGGGTTCATTTAGAATTATGGGAATGAACAACTCAACTCAAGGATTTCATGGGTAACATGTAGTAGTCTCATAATTAGGAATATAATATCAAAAGGGTTATGAACATGATACTCAAAAACTTAGAACTGTAAGATACTACTCCTCTCAAAGATGCTCAACTTATGAAGTTCATTCGAAATTTATGGGCATGAACGAGTCGACTCAAGGGTCTACATAATGATATGGAACTCGTGTGTACAACTCTTCTTCTTCTTCTTCTTCTAATACATACTTCCTCAAAACTTAGTTCAAATCAATAGTTGATCTCAAAGGATTTACAATTGGACTCAAAGACATTCTTAAACTCTACTCTTAACTCTCTTGAATTTGAATTATGAACTCAAGAGTTACAGTTCATGATATGAAGGATCTCGTAGATAGTGTAGACTCATAAATACATTTTCCTCACTCTCATGCTCACTTACTTGAGTCTTGGAACAAGTTATTAGAATATGTTGAAGACTCCTCAAAAGACACAACGGACTCTAAAGACTTGGCTCTTAACTCTTCCTTGAATTTGAATTATGAATTCAAGGTTATGATTTGTGATAGGAAGGATATTGTAATGATAAGAAGTGTTTTTAGATAGTTAAACATGAGAAACAATCAAGAAATCATTGTCTAGAAGCAAGTCCAAGACGCGTAGATGCATTTTAATATTTGGTCACAAAATAAATTTTGAGGCAAAAGGGTCTGCGACCTCTCCGAGACGCGGAGAAAGATTTTGTGCACAGGGAGGGCAGGTTCGCGACGTAGAGTGGAGTGCCAGATTTGCCCGACCTTTTCCTTCTTTGTTTTCTAACCCTGATTCCCCTAAACTTGATTCATTTTCTCAATTCATCTTTAGATTCAGATACCTAGTACATGTACACAAGAAACTAATCAAACGCAAATCTAAAATCGACATGATTTCCTCAAGAATTCATCAATCTCATCTAAACTCAAGAACGAAACCCAATTTCAAGAACATAATTCAGGAACATCATACTTTCAACTTTGTAGAACGAATTTTGCTGAAATAAACATGATTGGTCTATGGGTGAACAAACCCAACACTATGGAAGCTTACATACCTCTTAGGGATTAAACCCTTAGTGAAATCCAAAATCAAATCCTCAAGAACTTGACGAAATCTTGTCCTTTTCGCTTATTTTCTTCTCTTCTCTTCTTTTCTCTTCTTGAACTCTCACCTAAAACTTTAGGTGTATATTAGGATTATAAAACTGAACCTAATCATATTAGACCCCTAAAAGCTTACAAAAAATGAATTAAATCTAATTGGGTAAGGAAACGACCAAAATACCCCTAACTATTTTTGGGGTAACTTTCCTTAACTGGACAACTTGACTTCAAAAGAGCATATCTCACTCATCAGACCTCCAAACTTAGCAAACTTGTTGGTGGTGGAAAGATAATTTAAAGACCTTTCATTTGATATCTTATGGGCCACCTAACTCATCATGTATTGAAAGTTATGGTCGTTTGATGTTGACCCAAAACTTAAAGGAACTTAGGAATGACTTGAATGAATTCTCTTTAGTTCTTCTTGGAACTCAAGGTTCTAAATATAGTGGCCTTAACACTTAGGAAAATTTTAAATTCCACGGTAAAATTCTACTTACAACAAAAGATTGTTCTAGTCCGAGCTCAACAATTTTCTAGGGTCTTACATCAATCAATACTTATTTATATTATATTATAAAAATAAGAACTCCAACAACACAATAATAACTAAGTAATGCACTATGCGGAATGGAGAAGAAAGTATATTTCAGAGGTGTAACGAAGAGATTTTAATAGTGACTTAACTTTTAGTAGTAATCGTAAGAAAGTTTAGATTCACTATTCATAGGAACTTATACTTTATCATTCATTTTATAATTGTTTACTTAATTTTTTTATTTAATAATATTTACATTATTTTTAAAATAATGTGGTACATGTTTTGATATTCACGTGCGACAAAACTAGTATATATATATACGAAGGAAAATATTTTATATATAAACTTGAAGGTTCTTGAATCTTACTTCAAGTTCTATCTATTTTCTTTAAATTTGCAATATTTTTGTAAGTCTTTACTCCTAGCATGCTTTTTTTTCATGCATATATTATTCGTTAAGCTTTTGTCAACATGATCATTGGCTAGACGGACGACATATATAGGTCATAGCCATCTGCCAGTAGCGGAAACTCTTTGATCTTTTACAAGGATCGTAGAAGCTCTTATACCAATTTGAAGAAAAATATTTTATTTATAAACTCAAAGGTACTTGAATGTTACTTCAAGTTCTATCTATTTCCTTGTATTTCTGTATATTGCTAACTTTAATAACATTCCCATTTATAAAGGTAAGAATCAAATTAAACTAGGACTAGGAACTACTCTAACTAACAAATTCTAAGCAAAAGATAAATAAGTAAATACCATAAATAACAAATCTTGTAATACTCTTTCCAACGCCACTGAGTTTGCTAAATTTCAACTATGGATGAGGGAGATAAGCTCGTTTGAAGTCATTTTATCCGGTTAAGGAAATTTACCCGAATTAGTGAGGGGGTATTTCGGTCTTTTCCTTACCCCATCAGCTTTAAACGTTTTAGTAACTAGTTTTTGACACGTGCGTTGCACGTGATTACCAATTCAGAAAATATATGTTATAGTAATAAATAGTATTTCATATTTAAGCAATGATTTTAATAATAAGCTTTGCACAAAAGAATATTGCAGATTCTTTTGTGAATGTTCAATGTGGATCATCATATATATCTCTTATTCGCGCGAACCTATGAAGATGATCAATGAAAAATTTTATTAGTTAAATGCAATAATGAATATATTTATTTCAATTTGATCAGTTTCAATCATATAATTAGTCATATCTTAGTAATATTACCTTATAGACGATAATTTGTGTGTATTTTCTTGTCATCTAATCAGATGTGCTTTGCATGTGTATTTCACGTTAAACTGTTTAGATGTCATACTAACATGTGAAGAGAACAACTACATGTTATTTTTTAGAACTAATTTTTGTATATTAATTTTTTATTTTATAAGTTATAACATAATAGATGGTGTTCTTGTTGTTGGCCCTCATATTTGACTTCTCGATTGACTGTGTACATAAATCAAAGATTGTTATCTGACAGTCCATAGTTAACTGATAAATGTTTCCTTTTTGTTTTACCGGAAAATCTAACTAATTAAAATTAAAGAATATATTCTATCTGTGAAATCATATATGTAATCACATGTTTATCTTACACCCAACAAAGATATAGTTCATACTATAAACGATTTTCAATTTATTCAACCAAGAATGATTCGTCTAAAAAAAACTAACAACAATGTGTTATCACATATATAGGGGTGATATAATATTATGAAAAATTATTAGTCAAAATTTAATGTAAGAAAGATTGAAAGATAGAAATAATCAATGAATTAACTTTGAAAATTCATAAAATTATAACTAATGAATGTTAACGAGTGTGAATAACTTTTACAATAATAGTAACAACTAAGAGAATTTATAATGTTATAACTAAATTATTAATGTGCAATAGCTATATTTCGAATGAATTTTATACTTACATAAATAAATAGACTTTTACTTAATGTTACTATATTTTTTATAGTTATCAGATTTTAATTTAGTGTAGGGATAAAATGAAAATGTTTATTCCATATTAACTAATATAAAATTTATTTGGTAAATGATAAATATGAAGCGATTCATATATATTCACATATTTTCACATTTGTTGTGAGTTCTTTTTTTTTTTTTAAAAGAACCCTGAATAATTTAAAATAATATATTTTGAAGTTAGAAGATCTTGTTAAATTGATAAAACATTCGTGACATATATATAATACTTTTATTTAAAGTATGACGTTATTACGAGTCATATAAACTTTTCTTCGTCTAAAATACTGAAATATTATGAAATAGTAAATAAGTAAAACAAAAGGGCAATGTTTATATAGTAATAACTATTTTAAAGAAAACTTCCTAACAATCTAAATCACACAAGTATCATTGATACATAAAGTCATTCTTTTGTCTTGAGCGTCAAATAAACAAATCGTGACAATTCTGTAACTCTTGAGAAGTTAAATAATTTTCGACAAAGATATTCAGAAGCATATATTTACATCACAAGAGAAATTGTTAAACAAAATAAAAATTTAGACTACATCATGTTAACTTCATATATTGGAACATTACATACTAATGTATATATTAAGCAAAAAAATAATTATTATATAATCAAAATTATTTTTCTCAATCACTCGAGGTTATGGAATATACCCTCTTAGGATAGAATGATTTACTTCATCAGAATAATGGTACCTCATATTCCGAAAAACTTCGAACTCACTAAACGACAATAAATCACACGATTTTTTTAAAAATGCAACAAGAAGAAGAGTAGAAGATTAAAAAATATTGTGGTTGAATAATGAGAGGAAGCCCCTCTATTTATAGTCAACAATGGGTAGTATGAACAAATGTTTCTAGTGTCTTATCTGAAAAGTCATGACCTTTTCGAGAAGTCACAACCCTTTGGAAAAATAACAACTCATTGAAAAAGTAACAACTCTTTGGAAAAGTCACCACTCATCGAATAATCACAATCCTTCGAAAAAAATCACAACTTATCAGAAAAGTCACAACCCATCGAAAAAGTCACAACCTATGTTAGGGATATTATAGTAATTTATCATTCAAGTTAGGAGTTCATGCTTTTAAGGTAAAATAAATATAGATAGATATTTTTGGGGTCAAATCTGATTTTGGTTAGTTTTACAATCCTAAAATACGCTTAAGGTTTTGAGAGGAGTTCAAGAAGAGGAAAAGAGGAGAAAAGGAAGAACGATAAAGTTATTTGCGAATTGAGGATTTGTTTTGCCAAATTAAGGTATGTAAGTTTTCATAGTGTTGGGTTCGTTCACCCACACACCAATCATGATTTAGATATTCAAATTCATCCATAAAGATTGGGAAGTCTAAGTTCTTGATGAGTGTTCTTGAAGTGTTATTCTTCGTTCTTGAATTTGATGTTTGATTGAGTTCTTGAGGCGAGGATCTTGTTAATGACCACTATTCTTGAGTGTTTTTGAGTAGATTTTCATGTAAATAAGTTAAGTAAACGAATCTAAGAGGGTTCAGAAGAAACCATTCGATTCTAGGTGAATTAGGGTCAGAAAATGCGAGAACAAATTCGTTGGATTTTCTGGGCAGAGTTTCACGACTCGAACCTACACAATGGACCCGGCCGGCACTCAAGAACCATTGCTGGTCCCCAAGCGAACCCTCATCTTGGCTGGCTACAAGCGGAAGACTAACTCAAGCATAGAAAATCTAAAAACTAAGATAAATTTAGGTACTCAAATACTCAATTTTACAATGATCTAAAAAAAATACTCAATAGATAAACTCAGAGTTTATAAAAACAACTCAAAGAGATACATATTGAAAACTACTCCACCATATATATCTATGAAGCCTCTTCTATTACAGAAGGATATCGTTACAAGACCCAAGACATCTCCAAAACTACTAACTGTAAGTTAAAGGTGAAGTCCTCCGGAATATAAGAAGGCTCACTAAAGTTGACTAGAATATCACACGACCTCAACGAAACGCCTATTGATGATCCTGAATAAATATATCTGCGTCATGAAACGATGCAGGCCAAATGGCTCAGTACATGGAATGCACGAGCATGTAAGGGGAATTCTAAACCATAAACATAAGCTTGAACTGATGGAAAAGAAACATACTACCTCTTCTCAACTCACTCAATTAAACTCGACTCAATGAAACATAGTTCAACTCAACTTAGAACTTAGAGAAAATAGGCCTTAACTCAATAATAAGATACTCAACTAAAGTTACTTAACTCAAACAAGAAAAGATGCAATATTTTAAAAGCTTTTAAAACAGTAGATAACAACCCAATGTATTGAAGAATACAATAACAACTCGGCTTGTGTATATAAAATACAATATAACTTAGTTGGAGATTCTCTAACCGACAACCATCACTATGAGTTGTGTGATGATACAATGTCTAGCCCACGCTCCCAGAACTGTCCTATACTTTACTTGGGTATGCTAAAAAGCAATAGGGAATCATCTAAAGAGTATGACCCTTTCTACCCACGTTGGCTACATGGTTTATGGGGGCTGTGAGTTATATGAACTCTCCCCCTTATCGGTGCTTAATACTACTCCCAAAATATACTAGTTCATATGTTTTTAAAAACATAACTCTTTCTGTGTTTTCATATTATTACTCAAAAATCTTTTTCTTAAAAGAGATGGTACTCAGAACTGCTCATGAAAACTCTTTTGGAAAATGGTGTTTCCTCTTTTCTTAATTATAAAAACATTTACTCTTCGAAATACTTAGTTCCCATATATCATTTTAAAGAAGATGAACTCAGCTCTACTCTTCCTCAAACTCATACGTTCAAGTCTTAAAATACGTTTTAAAGAGGTTTGCAAAAGACTTCTCAAAATAGGGTTCATGCAGAATTATGGGCATGAACTATTCAACTCAAGGACCTTCATGAGTAACATGTAGTCATCCCACGAATAGGAATATAATCTCAAAAGGATTAGGAACTCAATACTCAAGATATAGAACGTGAAGATACTACTCCTCTCAAAGATACTCAATTTATGGAGTTCATGCGGAATTTATGGGCATGAAAGACTCGACTCAAGGGTCTACATAATAACATGAAACTCATTTAAATATTTCTCATAGTAACACCAAATCCTCCTCTTCCTCCTTATTTATAACCTTGGATGGAATTTTCACACCATCATTATCACGATAGGAACATTAACCTTCTTCTTCTAACATCACTCCACTACTAAAAGACCTCTGAAAAGATATCTCCCATACTCTTTTGAGCTCATTAATATCTTATTTAAAACACTGGACTTGATTTCTCATCTTATCATCTCCCCCTTAGGTCTAAAGTTGTCACTTGGAAGATCTATTTCATCATCTCTAAAATGGTCTACATCCCCTTTTCACAACTTAAGTACTATTTTCTCACTTAATAAACCTCATTACTTAATCGGCTCTATAACCTTTGGAACATCATCAATAAGCCTAACTTAGATCTAGCACTTCATGAATATTCAGTTCTCTTATTCAATAGATATATTTAGTCTCCTCCAATATGATGGCACATCGACATCAACTTTATTTTGGTTAAAATATACTCTATCTCATCATGACTAATAACTATTTATCTTCATTCTATCAAGAACTCTCTACAACATTATTATTCCTTATTTCACTGATCAACGAACTCATCACTTATAACAGACTGGTGCATGATTGCAATAACATAATCTGCCCCATCACTATCTCCCTTTCATAGATTATTGAACTTCTGCATACTTTCCTCTAACTGTGGGCACTTTCACTACTACTGCTTATAATTTCGTAACACATGCTACCTTTTTGGGATGAAAATATTACCCAAGTTCTAAACATACCTCCTAATAAGGACCTCAACTAAAACAAGGCTTGGAGAAGAGAGTACAACTCTCTTTTTACTTTAACGTACGGTTCATATGAAGATGAGCTCATTCCTTGGAAACTCAACACTTAACTCATTGATGGGCTCCTCTCAAATCCCTCTGGAGTCTCATTACTTCCTCAAGACTTTGGTAAGAGCAACTCATCGATAAAGAATTGACTTTCCTTTTCAACAACCTCTAGTATGAGGGGTAGTGGAATGGATATGAGAACAAATGAGTTAGAATGAGTCTCTATGCCATAGCTATACTGCATGATTAAGAGTATAAAATAAGGGAAACTTTTACTAAATGTCTGTATTCCCTCATTTATAGAAGTGGGGGGCCTCATAACAATAAATAAAATCCTACTTGACACGGCTTAATAGACAACCTAGGATACTTGAAATTTTTGCTGTGATACCAAGTTTGTCACGACCTGAGCCTACTCCCTGGATGTGGCCGGCAATCGAGAACTATTGTTGGTCCCCAAGAGAACCCTTATCATGGCTGGCTACAAGCGGAAGACTAACTCAAGAATACAAAAGCTTAAAACTGAAATAAATTAAATTACTCAAATACTTAATCTTTACATGATCTGGAAAAAAAATACTCAATAGATAAACTCAAAGTTTATAAAAGCAACTCAAAGAAGATACATACTGAAAACTACTCAACCTTGTATATCTATGAAGCCACTATTATTATATAAGGATATCGGGAAAAGACCCACGACATCTCGAAAAACTACTAACTGTAAGGTAAAGGCGAAGTCCTCCGAAATATAAGAAGGCTCACCAAAACTGACTGGAATGTTACACTGTCACAACCCGAGGCTACACTCTGGATGTGGCAGACACTCGAGAATCATTGTTTGTCCCCAAGCAAACCCTTATCCTGGCTGACTACAAGTGGAAGACTAACACAAGCATACAAAGCTTAAAACTTAATAAAAATTCGTGAAAACTCAATTACAAAGCTTTAACTCAAATAAAAACTCAGAATAAAAATAAATTATTCAACTCGCCATAAAATAGGCAACTTAAGTCGTTAAAAAATTTAACAAAATAAATGAACAGACTGTTGAATCTCTATTGTCTATCTATGAAGCCTCTAAATGACAAAGATGGATGTCGGAACAAGACCCACGACCTCCTAACAACTGATATAATTGAAAGTAAAAGGGGAACCCTCCGGAAGGAAGGAGGCTCAGCATAGCTAACTCAAACTCCATGTGGTATCAACGAAGCTCCTATTGATGACCCTGAATACCTGCATCTGCATCAAGAAATGATGCAGGCCAAATGGCTCAGTATGTGGAATGTACGAGCATTTAAGGGGAATTCTAAAGCGTAAACATAACAGAAGCTTGAACTTTAAAAAAGGAAGCATACTCACCTCTTTTGAAACTTACTCAACTCAAGGAATACTCAAGGATACTCAAAACTACTTAAACTTACTCAATTCAGAAGTACTCAAGGATAAGATACTCAACTCAGTAATAAGGTTCTCTAGTCAGTGAAACTCAACAATATGGTACTGGACACAACAAAGCACAGATCAACACAAAATACTCAACTCGAAAGACTCAACTCATGATACTCAAGGATAAAGCAGTAGTAAAAGATGCAATATATATATATGGAAAGCCGTAAAACTGTAGATAGTAACTCAATGTATTTAAAAGTGCACAAATAGTCAGTGTGTGTATAAAAATACGGTATAACTCTATAGGAGTTGCTCTAACTGATAACCATCACTATGAGCTATGTGATGATACAGTGTCTCGCCCACGTTGCCAGAACTGTCCTATACTTTGCCAAGGTATAAGACCTCTCAACTAAGTGGATCCACTAGTGTATGCTAAAAAGCATTAAGGAATCATCTCAAAACTATGACCCTTTCTTCCCACGTCGGCTACATGGTTTATGGAGACTTCAATTATCTGAACTCGTCCCCATATCGGTGCTCAATACTACTCCCAAAATATACTTAGATCATATGTTTAAAAACATAATTATTTATGTGGTTTGAGATTATTACTCAAATCTTTCTCTAAAAAAAGGAAATGTTACTCAACTGCTCAAACTCTTTTGGAAATCTCAGTTTCCTCCACTTTTAAATGTGAAAACATCTACTGTTGGGAATACTTAGTTCCCATATATCATTTTAAAGAAAATGAACTCGACTCTACTCTTTCTCAACTAAAATTCTGAAGTCTTAAAACAAGTTTAGAAAAGGTTGTAAAAGTCTTCTCAAAATAGGGTTCATGCCGAATGATGGACGCGAACGACTCAATTCAAGGTTTTCAATAACCATACAAAGAACTCGCTACTTGGAACTCAACAACTCTGAACTCAAGAACTTCAATGATACTAATCATTTCAAGAATGCTCAACTCATAAGGTTCATGTGGAATTATGGGCATGAACAATTCAATTCAAGGACTAAATGATACTTCTCATCTAAAGATTTCTCGATTCATATGGTTCATACGGAATTATGAGCATGAACTACTCAACTTAAGGACTTCATGGGTAACATGTAATAGTTCTGTGATTAGGAATACAATCTCAGAAGGGTTATGAATTCAATACTCAACACTTAGAACTGGAATATACTGCTCCTCTCAAAGGTACTCAACTTATGAAGTTCACGTGTAATTTATGCGCATGAACGACTCGACTCGCGGGTCTACATAACAATATGAAACTCATATATCCGACTCTTCTCATTATTATACTTACTTCCTTAAAACTTAGCTTAAATTGATAGTTGATCTCAAAAGATTCACAATTGAACTCAAAGGCTTTCTTGAACTCTACTCTTAACTCTCCATTGAATGTAAATTATGAATTCAAGAGTTGTGGTTTATGATAGGAAGTATATCGTGATGACAACGTAGACTCATGAATGGCTTCTCCTCATTCTCATGCTCACTTGCTCGAGTATTGAAACAAGTTAATAGAAGTTGTAGAAGACTCCTCAAATGGACTTTCTTAGAATGTTAGAAAGAATTCTCAAAATTTAACTCTTAGCTCTAACATGAATTCTACTTATAAATTCAAGGTTATGATCATTTTATGAATGATTTCTAGGTGTTTAGAAGTAGCTTAGAGTAATTAGAATCGAAAAGGAGTGAAGGTACCCTTTGAAAGATCTCAAACGGATCAACCGATTGCAAACTGGACGGGGTAGGCAACCCTGGCGCTCTGAGTGGCACGGGACACCAGCCCCTAAACTTCAGAACATGATTTGGGGTACACTGGCTGGTGCAACGTGCCAGGCCCCAACCCAGAAAACCCGACGAATTTCTTTGCTCATTTTCTCACCCCAACTCGCCTAGAATCGAACAGTTTCTTCCCCAATCACTTAGATTCGATTACTTAACATAAGTACACTTTAATCTAATCAATACAAACCTCAAAACACTCACCTTCAACTCAAGAAATCATCAAAATCCTACCAGAACAAGATTTAGGATGAACTTCAAGAACACTTCTCAAGAACTCATCAAGAACTCTAATCTTTGAAGTTCAAGAATGAAATTTCGCCGAAAATAACATGATTGGCGTGTGGGTGAACAAAACCAACACTATGAAAGCTTACATACCTCTTATGGATTAAACCCATGGCAAAATTCCATAAAAAAATGCAAGACTCCTTGACGAACGCGTGGATCCTCTCCTCTTTTCTCCTCTTTTCTCTTCTTTTCTCTTCTTAACGCTCAACTAAAACTGTAGGCATATATTAGGATTATAAAACTGAACCTAATAGGATCGTACCCTTAAAACCTTACTAAAAATGAATTAAATATGATTGTGCAAGGAAAAGACCAAAATACCCCTTACTATTTTCGGGTAACTTTCTTTATTTGGACAGCATGACTTCAAAAAGGCATATCTCACTCACCAGAACTCGAAACTTAGCAAACTTGGCGGCGTTGGAATAATAATTCAAAGACCGTTTATTAGCTATCTTGTAGCCCACCTAACTCATCTTGTACTGAGAGTTATGGTCGTTTGAAGTTGACCAAAAACTCATAACTTAAGCATAACTTGCAAAATTTTAGATTTTGCTATTTCCAATTTAGTTCTTTTTGGAACTCAAGATTCTACATCTAGTGACATGACCTTAATACTTAAGAAATTTTAAATTCCTTTCTAAAATCCTACTCACAATGCAGGATGGTTCGAGTCGTAGTTCAAATATTTTCTGGGGTGTTACACACACGCCTTCAACGAAACACCTATTGATGATACTAAATACTTGTATTTGCATTACGAAATGATGCAGGCCAAATGGCTTAGTACACGGAATGTACGAGCATGTAAGGTAATTCTAAAGCCTAAACATAAGCTTGAACTGATGGAAGAGAAACATACTAACCTCTTCTCAACTCACTCAACTAAATGAAACATAGTTCAACTCAACTCAGAGAAAATAGGGCTTAACTCAATAATAAGATACTCAACTCACGATACTTAACTCAAGATAAATCAACAAGAAAAGATGCAATATTTGAAAAGCTTTTAAAACAGTAGATAACAACTCAATGTATTGAAGAATACAATAACAATTCATCTTGTATATATAAAATAAAATATAACTCTATGGGGGATTCTGTAACTGACAATCATCACTATGAGCTATGTGATCATACAACATCTAGCCCACGCTGCCAGAACTGTCCTATACTTTGTTGGGGTATAGAACCTACTACTAAGTGGATCCACTAGTCTATGATAAAAAGCAATAAGGAATCATCTAAAACGTATGTCCCTTTCTACCCACGTTTTCTACATTGTTTATGGGGGCTGTGAGTTATATGAAATCTCCCCCATATTGGTGCTCAATACTACTCCCAAAATATACTAGCTCATATGTTTTTAAAAACATAACACTTTCTTTGTTTTGAGATTATTACTCAAAAATCATTCTATTAAAAGAGATGGAACTGAGAACTGCTCATGAAAACTCTTTTGGAAAATGGTGTTCCCTTTTTTCTTAAATGTAAAAACATTTACTCTTGGTAATACTTAGTTACCATATATCATTTTCAAGAATATGAACTCAGCTCTACTCTTCCTCAAACTTATATGCTCAAGTCTTAAATTAAGTTTTAAAAAGGTATGCAAAAGACTTCTCAAAATAGAGCTCATGCAGAATCATGAGCATGAACTACCAAGGACCTTCATTGGTGACATGTACTAGTCCCACTACTAGGAATATAACCACAAAAGGATTAGGAACTCAATAATCAAGACAAAGAACTTGAACATACTACTCCTCTCAAAGTTAGTCAATTTACGGAGTTCATGCGGAATTTATGGATAGATTCTCAAAAGAACTCATCAAGAACTTAAATTGTTCAATACTTTTGGATTGATTCGCAAAAGAAACTCATGATTGGAGTGTGGGTGAACAAACCCAACACTATGGAAGCTTACATACCTCAAATAACTAGGTTCTTGGTGAAATCTTGAATTTCTTGAACGAATGCGTGAAACTTTGAACTTTTTCTCCTCTTGAATCTACTCTCTAAAACCCTAAATGTTTTTGGGGATGAATGAAACTTCTTCTAACCAATTTAGACCCTTAATTGGGTGTAATTCTCATTTAGAATAAGTGGGGTTAAGGAAAAGACTAAAATACCCCTCTTATTTTCAGGTAACTTTCCTTAAATGGATAGCCTGACTTAAAAAGGGAATATCTCCTTCATACGAGCTCAAAAATTAGCAAATTCAATGGTGTTGGAAAGAGGACTCATAGATATTTCATTTGATATTTTACGAGTCTCCTAACTCATTTTGTGCTAAAAGTTATGGTCGTTTGAAGTTGACCCCAAATATAAAAGAATTTAGGAATGACTTGAATGAACTCTCTTCTAAAACCCTAAGCGTATTTGGATTTATAAATTCAAATCAAATTTGTCCACAAAATATTACTAAAATTAGTTTTAAGCTTATTGGGTAAGGAAAAGACCAAAATACCCTTCATATTTTTGGGTAACTTTCCTTAATTGCACAGTTCCACTTCAAACAGGCATATCTTCCTCATACAAGCTCAAAAATTAGCAAATGCAGTGACGTTGGAAAGAGAACTCAGAGATCTTTCTTTTGATATCTTATGGGTCTCTTAACTCATCATGTGCTAAAAGTTATGGTCCTTTGAAGTTGACCCAAAACTTAAAAGAACCTTGGAATGACTTGAAGGAATTCTCTTTAGTTCTTTTTAAAACTCAAGGTGATTCATCTAGTGACCTTAAAACTTAAGAAAATTTAAAATTCCTCGGTAAAATTTTACTCACAATGAATAATGTTTCGAGTCCTAGCTAAAAAATTTCATGGGGTGTTACACAAAACTGGCGCGCGATGCTAGCAGTGCGCCAAAACTGGGCCTCTGAAGTTTAGTGGTTTGTGCCCTGCGCCACTCAGTGTACCATGGTCTCCTTCCTCCGTTCTGCTTCCGTCGTTTGTCCTGTTTGAGTTCCTTTAAGGTGTACCATTACTCCTTTCTGATTCTAACTACTCTAAACTACATCTAATAATTGAGAGATCCTTCATAACATGAATAATAAACCCTTGAATTCATAATTCATATTCATGGAAGGGTTAAGGGTAAAAACTTGAGAGTTCTTTTGAGTCATTTTGAGAAGTCTTTTACAATCTTTTAAAACTTGTTTAAGACTTGAGTACTTGAATTTGAGTATGAGGAGAGTTGAATTTCATTTTTTCAAAATGAATATATAGGAACTAAGTATTCCCAAGAGTAATGTTTTTACATTTAAAATGAGGGGAAACATCACTTTCCAATTGAGGATACTTGGCCTTCAAGGCTGCTTTTGCTTCCCAAGTAGCTCCTGCTACGAACTGACTCCTCCAGAAAACCTTAACTATAGCGATTTCTTTGTTTCTGAACTATCGAACCTGAAGATCAAGGATTTCAACTGGTACCTCCTCGTAAGTGAGACTATTCTTCACAACCACACTTTCCACAGGTACTATAGATGCTGGATCACACACACACTTCTTCAACAACAAAATGTGAACACCGAATGCACTGCTGCTAGCTCTACTAGCAACTCTAACTCATAAGCCACTTTACCAACTGTTTTCAAGATCTTGTAAGGGCCTATATCTCTAGTACTGAGGTTCCCTTTCTTGCCAAATCTCATCACCCCCTTCATAGGTGACACTTTCAGGAATACCCAATCATCAACTTGGAACTCTAATTCCTTTCTCCTTATATCTGCATATGACTTCTAGTGACTCTGGGATGTCTTAAGTCTATCTCTAATGACTTGCACTCTCTCCATAGAATCATGAACTGAATCTGGCCCTATCAAGGCTGCTTCACCTACTTAAAATAAACCAACTGGAGATCTACATCTACGGCCATACAATGCCTCATAAGGGGCCATCTAAATGCTGGAATGGTAGCTATTATTGTAGGCAAACTCTATAATAGGAAGGTGATTATCCTAACCACCCTTGAAATCGATCATGCAAGCTCTCAACATGTCCTCTAAGGTCTGAATGGTATGCTCTGCTTGATAATCCATATGTGGATGAAATGTTGTGGTACGGTTAACCTGGTACGAAGACTTTCTGAAATGACTTCCAGAAATGAGAGGTAAACTTAGGACCTCTATCTAAAATGATAGACTAAGGAACCAGATGCAACCTGACTGTCTCATTAATGTAAAACTTGGCGTAGTACTTTGCCAAATTTGTAGTATTAACAGCAAAAAAGCGCGGAGACTAAGTAACTCGATCAACTATCACCCAAATGGAGTCATGATGTTTGCAAATTCGAGGTAAACCTGTAATGAAGTCCATGTTGATCACTTCCAATTTCCAATTAGAAATGTTGATCTCTTGAGTGATACCTCCTGGTTTTTGTTGTTCTACCTTGACTTGATGACAATTAGGGCACTTAGCCACAAAATCTGCTATATCCCTTTTCATACCATTCCACCAAAAGACTTCCCACAGATCACAGTACATCTTAGTGGCGCCTGGATGAATAGAATATCTAGAATTATGGGCTTCTGCAAGAATTCGTTGTCTCAACTCCCCCACCTTATGAACACATAATCGATCCTGATAGTCAAGATACCATCTCCCCCTTGGGAGAAAACCTCAACTCTCTGCTGATGGACTTCACCCTTTAGTTGAAGCAATATCAGATCATTGTCTTCCTTTTCCTTGACATCGGCTACCAATAAAGATTCTGACCCATTCTGAACTGTTACACCACTATCTGATATGCTCATACGACGAACTCCCAAGCGCGCAAGCTGTGAACATTCTTTGCTAGTTCTATTCTTTCATCATCAACATGTGCTAAACTACCCATAGTTAGTCTATTAAGAGTATCTGCTAATATATTGGCCTTCCCAGGATGGTAATGCACACTCATATCGTAATCCTTGAAGAACTCAAGCCATCTCTTCTGGTAAAGATTCAACTCTTTATGGGTGAGCACTTACTGAAGGCTCTTATAGTCTGTGAACACATCTACATGAACACCATACAAGTAATGTCTCCATATCTTAAGTGCAAACACCACTGCTACAAGCTCCAGGTCATGAGTTGGATAGTTCTTCTCATGAACCTTAAGCTGTCTAGAAGTATAAGTTATAACCTTACCTCGCTACATCAACATACAACCTAGGCTGACTCTGGATGCATCACAATACATAGCATAACCGTCTAAACCCTCTGATACAGTCAAAACATGAGCTGTAGTCAACCTAGTTTCCAGTTCTGTGAAGCTTTTCTCACAATCATCTCACTACTGAAACTAAACCTTTTTCTAAGTCAACTTAGTCAATTGAGATGCTATGGATGAAAATCATTCCATGAACCTTCTGTAATAACTCACTAGACCCAAGAAACTTCAGATATCTGTAAGAGATTTAGGTTTGGGCCATTGTTTAACTATTGGAACTAACTCAAGAGTTGGAGTTTTGGAGCTTGAATCCTTAACCCGAACTAGATGATAGTAATAACCCTTAGAGATCATCTTTCTGCCTTAAGGTAAGAAATGAATCGACCCATAGGCTCTAAGATATGACCCTCCCATTCTATGATTAGTTCATCTTGAAACTAAAAATGAACAATCCTAATTCTACAATCGACTGAGGCATAATAGGAATGTAACTAATCCATGCCTAGAATGATATCAAAATCTACCATTTCTAACTCTACAAGGTCTGCTGAGCTGACTTTCTAAGAGATTGTGGCAGGGAAATTCCTGTATACCCGTCTGTCTATGACTGGGTCACCAACTGGAGTAGAGACTGAGAAGGGTTCTGAGAGAATTTCTGGTCTAACAATGAAGTTGACTACTATATATGGAGTTACAAAGGAAAGATTAGCCCCTGGATCTAACAAAGCATAAATATGTAAGTTAAAAACTCCTAACGTACCAGTGACTACATCAGAAGAATCTTCCTGATCCTGGCAAGCCCTAAGAGCATACAATTTGTTTTTGCATTGTTCGCCACCTGTAACAGATGAGTTACCATGTTGAGTCGGGCGACCTGCTAGTGCTGTTGAAGTTGTGGCCTCAGCTCTACCATTATTACGCCCTTGACCCTATTTAGCAGAAGGACAATCTCTCAACCTGTGACCAGACTGACCACACCCAAAACATCCTTCCTTTCTTGTAAGATACTCGCTTGTATGGTTCTTACCACACTTTGGACAAGTTGGGTAGGTTCAGGTCCCTGAAATACTCCCGTGAGACTTCGATCTTGATGCTCTACCTTTTTGATCCTGTTGGAACTTGGAAGATAGGACACTAGCTGACGAAGGTGCTGGAGCTGAAGACTTTTACTGAAACTGTGAGCGATTTCCACCACCCGATTTCTGTTGAGAATACTCATAGTTCCCTGTTCTAGCCTTCTTATTATCCTTAGCATGTTCCCTAAGCTTATCACCATGAACCTGCTGAGCATGAGTCATGAGCCTAGAGATGTTCATATTTTCCAGCAGCATAGCATCCTACACTCGGTTTTCACTAAGTCGGATACCCTATAAAGATAATACATGGAGAGTTGGGTGAACTTGAGTCCATACTCTTGGATTATCATGGAACCTTGCCTCAAATTCATAAACTCCTGAGCTTTTGCCTCCCTCAACTCTCTTGGAAAGAACCTGAAAGGTGTCACTAAAGCATTCCTAAGTGATAGGAGCTGCATATGTACCCATGTTCTCTTTCCATTGAGTATACCAGATATGAGCTACATTCTTAAGTTGATAGGATGCCAACACTACCATATCATTACTTGTCACTTGCATCACTCCAAAGATCTTCTCGACCTCATCTATGATGTTTTGGGGATCCTCACCAATCTACAATCCTAAGAACACTAGCAGATTCATCCTAAGAAAATCGCAAACCCTAGCTGCTACTGATCCACCACTAGCATTTGCAGGAACTGGAACCTGCTGGTTGTTCTGGCTAGTCACACTCTAAGCCAAACATTGGATGGAATTCCGAAACTAGGAATTTGATACTTTCTGATCTAGGACTGGAGGAGTTGCGTTAGCAATGTGTGGAATCGTATTCCTTCCATAAGCTCTACAAGGAGGCATGATCTGAAACGCATAACGAATGACTAGAACGAGGAAGTTGGATCATACCTCACCATGATAAGAGTAACAAGAAAATGAAGTTTTCCTAAAATACTTCATAGCCTCCCTCTCATTAGATGTGGTGCACTTCATACCAATGAAAAGGACTCTACTTAGTGTTGCTTTTCAGAAATCCTAAGACTCTGAAAACTAATGCTCTTATACCAAGTTTGTCACGCCCTGAAGGTACCCCAAAGACGCGGACACGGGACCTAGGATCAGAAGTGACCCGAAGCTAACCCTACTGGCATATCATAATCATACTTACAAATAAATAGAAATAAGAAATATTGTGCGGAAGCTAAATCATCACGTAAACAAAAATGATGGGGATTACCCATAAACTCTAAAAATATGAAAATTGAGAGTTTAACAACAATCGAAAGGTCAAACTTAAATGCTAAAGCTGGATCTAACTATGTTTTAAATAAATCCTCTATTGACTAGAAATGCTGGGACATGCCCCAGCTATATCTAGCAAAAACTGAAACAAAAGACTAAAAGCAAAGGAAATATGTTTGTCATCCTTGGATAATGAGGACTCACCATTGATACTGCTGAGCTGAAGATCCGGAACCGATCTATGCATGGTCTGGAAGTTAAGAACCTGAACCTACAGCACGAGAAGATGTAGCGCAGAGTATGCGTCAATACTTGAAAGGTACTTAGCATGCATGATAGAATAAAGCTGAACAATAAACCTAACTCAACCATAGCATATAACTAAACAATGATATGAGATAAACATGATACTATACTAAGAATATTGAACATGAACTAACTGAAGGCAATGACCAAGTTTATAACATTATGATACTGAAATCTGACTCTAACTGATAACATGGTCAATGCAATAGAATCTGACTGTAAGGGAGCTACTAATAACCGACATAAAACCACATGAGCTAAATGTGGGGTGCGTGTATATGACCCATCGAGAGGATCCAATATGCCCTGCCAGAGGTATAGAGGCATGACTGGCGTGATCACTAAAATGTAATGCCCACAGAGGGGACTTATAAACCTACGGGGGCACGTAGTTCTTCGACTATTCGGGTATGTTGAACCCTAGTCCACTAGGTACTAAGATACTCCCAATTAGGATGCATATAAGAAATTTTATGACTGAAATGTAAAGTACTAGATAGCTTAATTTCTAACATGCAAACTCTTGAGAGAACTACATGGCTAGGGTTCTAAATTTCATAAAAAAAACTAAGAAATAACATGTTAATCTGATTTAGATCATTCTAATAGCTAAAAACCCAACAATTTCTAACATTCTAGAAACCATAGGTCCAGATAATATTAAGGGAATCAAAATTCTGACAGAAATCTAGGGAACTAATGGGTGGGAGGAACCCATTAGTAAAATTCCACATACCTGGTGATGAAATTCACAGAGAAATCTTTTGATTACGGGGTTGGAACTGATGAAAACTCGTTGCATTCAATACTAGGGCTTAGTCGACTTTCTCCTATGTTTTGCTCTATGTTTGATGAATATTTGGTGTATAATGGATTAGGGTATTTTCTAATTAGTTTACTAGGTTAAAGCTGACTAAAACCACGTAATTTAGGGGTTAAACGACGTAGTTTAGGGGTCTAACGCATAAGGAAAAGACCAAATGACCCCTGACTTAAAATCTGTTGAAACCGCCGACGGGACCGATCGACAAACCGTGGACTGATCCATGATCCATCCTGTCAGTCCGTCGATCAACTAGAGGATGGGTTCTAGGGGGGTCCTGAGGGTCTCGACCTATAGACTGATCAGTGGTCTGTGGACTGATCCATGATCTATCGTGTCAGTCTATCGATCGACTTCAGAGGATGGGTTCTGGGGGTCCTAAGGGTCTCGACCTACAAGCTGATCGACAGTCCATAGACTGATCCACTCATCCTATCAGTCCATCGATCAACTTCAGAGCATGGGTTCTGGGGGTTTTGAGGGTTTCAACCAACGGGTTGATCGATGGTCCATGGATTGATCCACGATCCGTCCTGTCAGTCCGTTGATCGACATTAGAGGATTGGTTATACGGTCTCGATCCACGGACCTGGACCACATTTTATGGTCTGACCTACTGCCCATGGGTCCGGCCGTGGGTCATGCCTCAGTGAAATTTCTGGGTTGATTCTGGGGAATGTTGCAGGTGGCCATCCACGAACAACCAGAACAGACTGTGGGTCACCCTACAGTACATGGGTGGCAACCGTGGGTTGCACTTGCAACTCTTGGAAATCTACTGGTTCGGTCTATTTTCGGATAGAGGGTGTTACAAGTAGACACTTAAACTTTAATAAAGTTGAATATATAGATACAAGAGTCCCAGGTGGCATAATATACCTAGGACACAACATAAGACGCAAATCGTCATGTAGGATGCCACATAGGACGCGTATGTCTATTTTCTTAACTTTATACAAGTTTAAGTGTCTACTTGTACCCACCCAAATTTGAAGGACATAAATATGAAATTAGGTCAAGTTAAAGGGTATATTGAAAGGAAGAAGAACTTAATTTCTTATAATTTTGAAGAATCATACAACTGAGAGGTGACATTTTTATCTATCTAATAAGAAAGAAAGTTCAAGTTTATCAAGTGTTCAAGCGTTGAAGACTCACATTTCAGTTTATCAAGTGTAGACCAAGAGGGCATTCACAGACTGTGAAGCCTGTGATGGACCGTCTGGGTGTCCGTAAAGCTGCTCTCATTTTAGTCCTACTCGAAGTAGGACTCTTTTTTAAAACACTTATTTGAATCAATTAGGTCATTTTTTATGTTTTATCTTATCTGACCTCGATGACAAACAAGTTTCCAATATTCAGAGCTTTTGGCTTTCGATTTTGGATATTGAATTAAGTATGAAGTTTGATTTTTTGGTTCTTGAAATATCAAAGTGGTTGCTGATTAACTTATTCTCGTAAGTACTTTCTAACATGTTTTTATTCTATATTTCAGAACATTTATGTGAAATTATGAGTAGCTAAACACTACAATTGGTGTTGTGGGATCCATGACATAATTCTAATCGAAATTTCGTAAAACGAGTGAAAGGTGATTTATGTTTACAAATTGTAATTTAGCTTTCGTTATTCATGTATTCTGATGAGTGCACGCATTAGAGTGAGTCTGTATCTATCATTTTTTTGAGAGAAAAATGATAGTTAGGAGAAATTAAAATTTATCTGATGAAATGGAGTTAAGGTTTAAGTTCAAGAAAAAAGAATCTACACACCATTGTAGGCGAAGGTAAATCTAGTAACACTCTAGGACCGAGAGGACTTGAGTGAAGATTATCTGACTACACTGAGAAGTGTCAGATATAGCTAACTCGTATGTATTTTGTAGAGGTAAATTGCCTGAAACTCAATTACAGAAGAACATTAGACGCAACGTTATGGGGAACACAATCCTAGTTTTAGTTAATTATTGAAACTACTTCAAAACTGATATTTTGTTAATTGTTGAATCTTACTGTAGTTTGCAACTTTGGTTACCAAAGCTTTAACGCTAAACCCAATTTTACTTTCTGTATTTGTTTATTTAGGAAATAATAACGACATTAGAGCAAAATGCGATAGTGAAATCATTTATGTAAAGAAATTCTTTGTGGGATCGACCTCAACTCACGTTGACTTCTGTAAATTTACTTTGACCGTTTATATCTCATACTTGAGGTGTATGTTTGGACGTATCTAATTTTTGCGCCGCTGTCAGGGAATTTCAATTAAGTGTTTTACTAGATTTTATTCTAAGTGTAGTTAGATTTCCTAATTTTACATATTGTTCTTTGTCTGTGTCTCTTTTAGGTGAGTTCGACTGTGTATGCCAAATACCAGAAGTAAGGGAGCCCCATTAGTCCAATAGGATTTAGAACTCAAGAAAACAATCCGTAAAATTATGAAGACACAAGAACTTAAGGAGCAGAGACAGAGATTTGGATTGGAAGCTGAAACCATTCCAACAGGTATTCAGCCAAATGCTGTGAACAATCAACCTAGGGCAGTGGACAAAAACATAGCAGTGGATGGAATCATCCCTCCCCACCGCCAACCAATAGCTCCAAGGGGTAGAGCACAACATCCAACTCACATGATATATGAGGAGGATGACTTAGACTTGGATGGAGCTGGAGCCACTGAAGCGATAGTGTTCCGTGCACTACCTCCAGGTGTTAAATTCACAATCACCAGCAATATGATTCAACTGTTGAATCTGAAAGGTATATTCAGGGGTGCAACTGGTGATGATGATAATCAACCTTTGATGAACTTTATGGCGATTTGTAAATCGCAAGAGATTCCTGGAGTAAGCTAAACAACAATGAGATTGAGGTTGTTTCCTTTGTCCGTTACTGGAGACGCAACCAATTGGTTGAATGAGATGCTGGTTGACTCAATTAGGACTTGGACTGAGGGTAAAAAGGCTTTCCTGGAATGATTCCTTCCAGAATCAAAAGAGCTGCAGATGAAAGACGAGATCAGTGCCCATAAGCAACTACCAGGAGAAGCGATGCATGACACTGTGTGGAGATTCAGCCAAAAGTTAAAAATGTGCCCAAACCATGGTCTCACTAAGAGACATCTAAAATAGGCCTTCTATAGATCTTTGAATAATGTCACTAAACCTATTGTTGATGTAGTGTGTGGAGGATCATTTATGAGGAAGCCATTCTCAGAGAGCATGCAACTGATGGACGAAGTGTCAAAAAATAACAGGGCATGGTACACCAGGGATGCAGAAGTAGGAGATCTAGGGTACACCTTTGAATTGTCGACTGAACAAAGGAAAAGGGAAGAAGAAGAAAGGGATCAGGATATGGCACACATGACGACCCAAATAGATCTACTCACGAAGCATATTGTCTCCAAGTTTGAAAAGGTAAATGTTATAAGCCAACCAAATAGGTTTGAGTATCAGGATTTTGATCTAGATGAGGAGGAAAATTACGTGGAAACCAAGGAGGTTTCCAGAATTATAACTCGGGCAACAAGTGTTACAATTCTGGAAATGTATGTTGGAACTACTCAAGGGAAGAACAGTATGATAGGCCAGCAAACAGAGAGCAGGGAAACTGGAAAAATATAGATGGGTATAGAAATGATCGCAGTGGTGTATATGAGCACCCAGGTAATAGAGATCGTGCAAGTGGTAGTTCCAGCGGGTCTAAGCTGGAAGACATGTTGGCCAAGGTGCTGCAAAAAGTTTAATCAACTGATGTAGGAGTGAAGGAGATGAAAAGTGATTTCTCCAGTATGAGTGAACTAGTGGACTCTCACACCACCTCCACCAAGCAGATTGAGCAACAATTTGGGCAAGTTTCAGCCTCATTAAGTCAGAGGAAGAATCGGTCACTACAAAGTGACACGATCCAAAACCCTAAGAAGGATGGTCATTGCATGGCTATCGCCACCAGAATTGGTAAGATTTTTACTGACCTAATTTCTTCAAGCACTAAACATGAGCAAGTGTTGGAGCAAGCTGGAAGAGAGGAGGATGAAGCTGAGCAAGTAGGATTCTTGGAGGATGCTCAACAAATAGCCAAACCAGCAAGAGTGACAGAAAAAGTGGTTGAGGGAACCATGCCTTTACAACAAATCCCAAGACCACTTCCTCCTTTTCCTCAAAGGCTAAAAAAGAAAGCCGAAGATGGGAAATTTGTTAAGTTCATCACCATGCTGCGACAGCTGTCATTAAACATCCTACTGGTGGAAGAACTAGATCAAATGTCAGGATATGCCAAGTTCATGAAGAACTTGGTCTCAAAGAAAAGAGCTGTAAGTATTAATTTAACTGACAATGTTCATCACTGTAGTGCAATTGCTACCAGATCTCTGGTACCGAAGAAGGAGGACCCGGGTGCATTCACAATAACGTGCACCATTAAGTCAATTGAATTTGCACAGGCCTTGTGTGATTTAGGGGCCAGTATAAACTTGATGATGCTGGCCAAATATAAAAAACTCGGGTTAGGGGTTCCAAAACCCACAACCATGAGGTTGATGATAGAATATAGGTCAGTGAAGTGACATGTGGGCATCCTATGTGATGTACTCGTAAAGGTGGACACATTCATCTTTTCGGCAGACTTCGTGATCTTGGATTGCGAAGTGGATTTTGAGGTTCCCATTATTTTGGGAAGGGCATTTATGGCCACGGGATGAGTATTGGTACATGTTGAGCGAGGAGAACTGAAGTTCAGACTCAACAAAGAAGAGGTAAAGCTTAATATTTGCAGGTAGGGGTGTGCACTATTCAGATTAAACCGAATAACCAAACCAAATCAAACCAATTTTTTATTTGGATTGGTTTTTCGGTTTTTCGGTTTGGTTTTGGATTAATAAATTACTTTGTTTGGTTTCGGGTTTTAAAAAATAAAAACCAAAAAAACCCGAATTGTATATATATATATATATATAATGTTTAGGTTTAGAATTAAGTTGGAGTTAACCACTTTTGTCCCTTTTTGGTTATTGCCTTTCATGATGATTACGTTTATATTTTATGTTTGAATTACATATAATATATATACTTATAAGTATTGTGTTTTAAGTTTTACTTGTGATTTATATTAGAAAGTATATTTTAAGGGATTAAATATTATTACTTTGGTTATGTTATTAATTATTGACATGACCGAATAACCAAACCGAAAAAAGCCAAACCGAATAGAGGAAAACCAAACCAAACCAAATTTATTTTGGATCGGATTGGCTTACACTTTACAAAACAAAAAACCGAATAATACAAAACCAAATCGAGAAACCGAATGCACACCCCTATTTGCAGGTTCATGAAGCAACCACATGATTGAATGTGGTGTCTGCAATAACGGTTTTTGATGAAGAAGAAATGGAAGCATCCATTCAAGAGAGAATGGCTGTCCAAAACTTAGTTGCACTGCTGATGAATTTTGATGTTGACTTTCGATCTAACTATGTAGAGACCGTAAATGCTATGCAGGGTATGGGAGCACACACTTATGCTCAAAGAAATTGGACCTCGATTTGAAAATCAGGCCAAGTCCTCCTGCAAAACCATCCATTGAGGAGCCACCAGTGCTGGAACTGAAATAGTTACCCCAGTCACGTGAGGTATGTGTTTTTGGGAGCTTACAACACTTTACCTGTGATTTTGGCTATAGATTTGACTGATGAAAAGATTCAAGTTGTGATTAAAGTGTTGATTAGGTACAAAAGGGCCATTGGGTGGACAATTGCTGACATCATCGGGATACCACCAGGCATATACACCTATAAAATTCAACTTGAGGAGGACTGCTGCCCAAGCATTGAACACCAACGGAGGTTAAACCCACCTATGCAAGAGGTGGTAAAAAAGGATATCATCAAGTGGTTAGACGCTAGGGTGGTGTACCTTATTTCTGATAGTTACTAGGTCAGTCCAGTGCAATGTGTGCCCAAGAAGGGTGGTATGAATGTGGTTGAAAACACCAAGAATGAGTTGGTTCCCCAGAGGCCAGTCACTGGATGGCGAGTGTGCATGGATTACAGGAAGCTGAACAAGTGGACTTTGAGGGATCACTTCCCGATGCCCTTCATGGACCAGACTCTTGGCATGTTGGCTGGAAAAGGGTGGTATTGCTTCTTAGATGGATACTCTAGCTACAACCAGATATCAATTGCTCCTGAATATCTTGAGAAGACCACATTTACATGTTTGTATGGCACCTTTGCGTTTAAACGCATTCCATTTTGACTATGTAATGCACCAGCAACTTTCCAGAGGTGTATGATGTCTATCTTCTCGGACATGGTGGAGGACACTCTGGAGATCGTCAGGGATGATTTCTCAGTGGTAGGTGACACATTTGATGACTGTTTGTTGAATCTTAGAAGGGCCCTACAAAGGTGCGAAGAGGAAGATCTAGAGCTGAACTGGGAGAAGTGCCATTTCATTGTCAAGGAAGGCATAGTCCTTGGGCAGAAGGTGTCACAGAAAGGGATTGAGGTCGACAAAGCAAAAACTGAGGTGATTGAAAAGTTACCTCCGCCGATCTGTGTGTAGGGTGTTCGAAGTTTCTTAGGACATGCCGGATTCTATAGGCATTTCATCAAGGACTTCTCCAAAATTGCATAGCCCATGTGCATGATTTTGGTAAAGGAGGTGAAATTTGTCTTTGATAAGGCATGTCTCAAAGCCTTTGAATCCCTAAAGGAGAAGCTGATTTTTGCACGAGTGATCATTGGCCGAGATTAGGCATAGCCATTTGAGGTAATGTTCGATTCTAGTAGTGCTGCTTTAGGAGTTGTGTTGGGGTAGAAATGCAACAAGATGTTTCATCTGATTTACTATGCTAGTAAGTCACTTAATGGGGCATAGTGAGACTACACATTTACTGAGTAGGAACTATTGGCAGTGGTGTATGTTTTCGAAAAATTCAGAAATTACTTGTTGGGCACTAAAGTGATAGTCCATACGGACCATGCAGCTCTGAGATACCTCATGGCAAAGAAGGATGCCAAACCAAGGTTGCTCATATGGGTGTTAGTTCTTCAGGAGTTTGATTTTGAGGTTAAGGATAGAAAAGGTTGTGAGAACCAAGTAGTTGATCACCTGTCGATGTCGGGTTTTTTCCTCTTAGTCTCTTCCATAACGGTTTTTAAAAGGTTAAAAGTGGTTCCCATCATCCATAAATCCTAAATTCATCAAAGAATCCAAACCCAAATTTGAAGTTGGTCAAGAATTTCAAGTCAAGTTCATATTTATCTTTCTGAGCGAAATTTGTTTCCAAGTTCCAAGTAAGTCTCTGATCACTAGCAATAAGTTTAATCTTGTATAAAAGCGACTTAAAATGACGTTGACTTCATTGAGTTTAGCATATTTATATGATGAACTGTCTTGGTTAATATTTAATTGTTGTGGGGTAGTTCAACTTAAGTATGTTTGATTGTTGTTGGATGTGAGTATGATCACAGTAGGTCGTATTGTGTTGGTAGTTGATTTTTGTCTAAATTAGTTGTGATATTATCTGGAGTAGTTAAATTCATGACGAGCAGTGTTGCTATGGGAGTATGTGTTTGGTTAAATGAGTATTACATTAAGTTGCCTGGTTTGATGGATATTAGTTTGTGTTGTGTAAACATTGATATTTTTGTGTGGGAATGATTAGGGTATATGTGTTTGATGAATATTGTTCTTTGTATCATCTCGTGTTGAAATTCAGATGGTGTACTAGTTACATTGTGTTTGTGTGTTAAAAAGTGGGTAACCTGTCCTATAGTGAAGTTATGGGAGACGATGACTAAATAAATGGCCAAGTATAAGACCACAACAAGTCTCACGGACCGTGGAAGCCACCACGAGCTGTGAAATCAATCATGGACCACACTTGAGAATTTCATACTATCACTGGCTGTGATCACGGGCATTAGTACGGACCGTGGTTCACTCCATGAACCATACAATATTCCGTGAAGAGTACTTGCTTGAAATAATGTTTCACACCGATTTTGTTTTCAATTCACAAGGGTCTTCACAGACTGTGGTACCTACCATGGCCCGTGAGAGATCCCGTACAGTTTACTTGTTTTGTAAAATTTTATTTTTCTGTACTTTTATTTTTGTTCATCTTTTGATTCCATGGACTTTCCCAATGATAGATTGGATGACGGCATTCTTAAGGCAAGGCGTCAAGATGTAATTACATAGGGGAAGTCTGAGTACCCGATCGTGTGTCATTTTACTGAGTTGTGTACTAATGAGTGTTGTGTTTCTCAGGTACTATGGCTCCTAGAAGAAAGAATGCAACCAAACCGCCCCCCCCCCCCACTGTTTCTCAACCAGAAGGTCACAATGACTCCGAGTCTAGTTGTTCTGAGGTACAAATAAATGTCACACCTGAAGACCACCCACCTCGAGCCACTAGATCCAGCACAACAAGGGCCATTCTCGAGGACACTCCTCTACAGTCTGAAAAGGGAGGTAGTCGTTCTGGTAGCAGCGAAGAATCGAGTAGTAAGTCTAATGCTGGTTCAGGTAGCCAGTCTGCTGATAATTCAGGGGGCAGTGCAAAATCTGAAAGCGTCGCTCAAGATGATGCTACAGTACACATAGCAACTGAAACTAGAGCACAAGAAGGGGCAGGTACTGTAGGAGAAGATGAAGAGATCACCACCGATGACACCATGGTGATGTATGTGATTATCAATGAACCTGATCCCGCAACGAGACAACAGCTGATTGACTATTACCGCTCAATGTGGACTGTGAACCGGTCCGAAGAATTCTTTAACAATGGAATTGCCAACAGGTCTGGCGGCTTCAAAAATAGATCTTTCGTGCCTGAGATTAGAGTGGTGGTAGCTGACATCAAAGCGTTCCCAAACATTTATCGAACATTCCAATTTCATCAGTTTTATTGGATGGACAATGCACCTAGAGAATACTCTAACCACCTAGCTAGAGATTTTTATTCATCTTTATAGTAGAAAGTTAAGAAAAATAAGAAAAAAATTAAACAAATTATATCCGGAATATAAGCAACTCAATATCACAAAAACTGATAACGAAAAATTAGATCAATTAATAGATAATATATCTAAAATAGAATATAAATATATTCAATATTTAAAGATACAATGAATAGTGAGAATAACGAATATAAAGAAAAACATACTGAAATAATTATAGCGAAAAGACAAGAATTAGAACATAGGCAAAATAGACTTAATAATAACATATTCGCATAAATTTGTAAAAAATCTATAATAGCGCAGAGAAAAACAATTTTATATCTAGAAATACAAATAGAAAGTTTAGAATATAAACTTCAACACAATCTATAAATGAATAAGAACGAATATGCCATAGACGAAAAAACATATGAAAACTATGACGGATTAAAAATAAAGATAATATTTTCTAATCTAGGAAGAAGATATAAGAAAATAGGTGACAATCTAAATTTAATGTTAGAAAAAGAAACGGTAAAACTAGAAGA
>JAJOOR010011592.1:0-24148 GCA_036250505.1 Solanum acaule | reverse complement strand
GCATGGTTAACAGCACAACCTGCGTACTTAGGTGCCGCTTAAATGTGTGCACAAAAGGCTACTGCGTGCAACAAGGCACTACAGTGTGCGCCTCATAGCTCATAAGCTCTGTTTTGAGGAGGGCATCAGTATTCAGTAAAAACACTTAACAAAATAATATTAATTGTAAAAGCAACATGATGAACTCATATGCTAGAAGCTAGGAATACAAATTTATAAATATTATATTGGAAATGAATAATCAAATCTGAATGAGAAATTTAAACGTGCTAAATTTTAATACGACTTCTCCACATGAGTAGGATGATTTTTATTTCATGTATGACACTTAATTGTAGTTTTCTCTAACCCATTGTCCATAAAATTGTTATTTGTATTTATGATTATTTTTTCTTGCATAAATATATTTTATTTTTCCTTCATTTGCGCCTTTAAATTGTTATTTGTACTTATGATTATTTTTCAATTTTCCTTGCATACATATATTTTATTTTTCCTTCATTTGTGCCTTTCTTTGGTGAAGATCAACTTTTAATGGCACTTCCACCAAATGTTCTAGTTGACCATGACGCTTTTTGCCTTTGCTAGAATTAGAATAGGAATAAGCATAAAAATAGTAATAGAATCCTATTTGGATAAGGATTGTAATGTAGTGCTTATAAATAGGACTCAATGTAATAATGTAGATACAAAATTTAATAATATCTTATATTTCTCACATGGTATCAACACTTTGGTGAGAAATATTGGGGGAAAGAAAACAAAGTCACAGTCATTGTGCCTCAATTTTCTAAAGATTGTTTTCCGTAATCTTCTTCTTTCGGTGGTGTTGTGCAAAAACCAACACCACCAAGAGGTCCCCCAACCTCTCGCGACCATAACCACAAAATTCCACCACTAGAAAACCTTCCATATGGCCCCATGCGTAGTCAGAAGCAGCCTCTCCGGTGAGATCTACACCACACGTCATACACGTGAGCCTCTTTTCGGCCACTTTTTCAAAAAGTATCGTTGAGCACCATTCTAGCAAAAATCTGCAATCATTGTGCAAATTTCGGTGACTACTCACATCTATCTCTATTTCTGTCAGTATTGTGAAAAATGCAACACCACCACAAGGTTCAGCAACCTCCAGCGACAAATTCCCAACCAGTGTCGCCGGTTGCAGATCCCTCACGTGCCCTCATGCGACTAGATCTAGGGTTCCAATGACTGCACCAATACCACGCAGCGGTGCGTAGGCATGATCCATATCATCTCATCTCTTTATTTAGAGATGATCCATATACTATCTACCATATTTCGAGCACTTTCCAGCGATTGATGCACTGTTTTAGATAGATTTGACTTTCCCCCGGTGTATTCTCTCTGTTTCAAATTCACTTTTGCCAAAGGGATACACAAATATTTAGGCTGGATTACAATGATACTTTCTCTCATGTGGCTAAAGTAGCATTAGACTGCATTTTTCTATCCACGTTTGTCATTCGTTATTGGCCTCTTCATCGATTGGACATTAAGAATGCTTTTCTCCTCGGTGAGCTTGAGGATGGAGTCTATATGGAGCAACCACCTGATTTTGTTGCTCAAGGGGAGTCTAATTGCCTTGTATGTCGATTACGCCGGTCATTCTATGGTCTGAAACAACCTTCTCGAGCTTGGTTGTGAAGTTCAGCATAATAATTCAGGAGATTTGACATGACTTATAGTGGAGTTGATCACTCTGTGTTTTATTGACATTTTGCACCAAATCTGTACATTTATTTGATGGTTTATGTTGACAATATTGCTCTCACTGCAATGGTCAAGATGGTATCATTAATTTGAAACAATCTCTTTCAACATTTCCAGACAAAGACCTTGGTAGACTGAAGTATTTTCTTGGTATTGAGGTTGCTCAGTACAGATCAAGTATTGTTATTTCGCAACACAAGTATGCCTTAGACATTCTTGAGGAGACAAGAATGAGGATGTAGAACCATTGACACCCATATGAATTTGAGTGTTAAACTCCTACTAGGATAGAGGGAGGTCCTAGAAGTTATAGACGGCTAGTAGGAAAGTTGAATTATCTCACAATGACTAGACCTAACATCTCTTTTTCAGTGAGTGTTATGACTTACCTCTGTATTAGTCATTGGGAAGCAAATGTTCGAATTCTATGATATATAGCTCCACATCAAACACTACTCTTTGAGATCGAGGCCATAAGAATATCATTGAATATACATACGTTGATTGGGTAGAATCACCCTCTGATAGACATTCGACATTTGTAAATTGTGATTTAGTAGGAGGTAATTTGGTGTCCTAGAAGAGTAAGAAACAGTGTAGTTGCTCAATCTAGTGCAAAATCAGAATATCGAGTAATGGTTGTAGCAACTTGTGAGCTAGTTTGTATTAAACAATTGTTGAGAGAACCAAAATTTGGAGAATCGATCAAATGGAACGTGTGTGATAACCAAGTGACCCTTCATATCACATCAAATTCGGTATTTCATGAGAGGACCAAGCACATTGAGATTGACTGACACTTTATTAGAGGAAAGTTACCCTCGAGAGATATTGTTACAAAATTTGTGAAGTTGAGTGATCAACTTGCATATATCTTCACCAAGTCCCTCACTAGTCCTCATATTAGTTACATATGTAACAAGTTCGGTACATATGACTTGTATCCACCAGTTTGAGGGGGAGTGTTAGAATTAGAATAGAAATAAAAATACCATATAAAATCCTATTTTCATATGATTGTAATGTAGTGTCTATAGATAGGGCTTAGTGTAATAATGTAGATACACAATTCAATAATATTTTTCTCTAATATTTCTCACAGCCTTCAAGTGTTGCATGATTGGGGTGCCTAATAAAGTTAATATAGGAAGAAACGGAACAGACATCATCGAACATTTTACTGACTGAAATATGTGTATTTTTTGTTGGGAACTTCCACTAATAATTTTGTTGTTCTCCTTATATTGGCCTCCACTGCTCACTGGCAACAGGTAAACCATCTTTGCTTTCTAGTCTTCTAGCAATATGTCCATGGATATGTAGGTAAAAATTGAAGTAATTTTGCTCTCCATTCTTGAATACTCCTATGAATTTCAGAAGTTGTTCTACGTTGGAGGCCAAATTTTACTTCGATAGAATCTAATAGCGCAAAGAAAGAAAAAAAAAGAATATAATCTTTTAAGGAGTTGAAGAAAAGGATGTGCCTGACAACCAAACAAGGTCATAGACGTCTGCACTTACTTCCTTCATACACTTCTTGGAATATCTCAAAGTTTGTATATTGCTGCAAATAATTTCACAAAACTTTACCTGATATGCACTACTATTCAAGAATATTATTCAGAAATTCATCTAAAAGGCTGAGGTGATATTTTCCTAACAAATACATCTATCAGCCTACACAAGTACCCCAAAAGTAGGCAGAGAAAAAGGAAAAGGTGTGCGGCCAAGGTGCTCCCCAGTAAGGTAGAGACATGGTGATAAATACCAGTTAGTCTTTATGCTACATGAGGATGAGTTCTCTAATTTTCATTATTCAGTGAGCAATCTTTCTATTTCAGCTTTTGGTGTTACTTTAAGTTTTCTCAGTTACAAATCAGTTTTAAGCCATTTGTTTTAGCTTATAGAAAAGTGCTTTTTTTGCCTAGTGGTTTGCGCTTGGGACTTCCATGTTGGAGGTCTCAAGTTCAAAACCCCTTGCCAGCGAAAGCAAGGGGTTTGCCTTCTGGGTCGAGCTCGTCGCACCGGGCTTGCCTAGTGCGGGTTACCTCTCCTATGTAGTTTGCGAGCTATTGCATAGGAGCAGGGGTTTTACCCTATGCGCACCCAAAAGGGTAGCGGCTGCGGGTTTCCCTTGTCATCAAGAAAAAAAATAAAGCACTTCTTTAAAACTATTGAGGTGGTTGGCCAAATGACCAAACTGCTTCTGGGGAGAAGCAGAAGCAGTTTTTCTGCTTTTGGAGGGAAGCTAAAACTCTGCTTCTAGAAAATGTGCTTGAGGAGAGAAAATTGTATTTGGAGAGAAGCTAAAATGCTGCTTCTAGAAAATGTGCTTGAGGAGAGAAATGACAAAAATATCTCTACAAAAATTCATATTTACAAAACTATCTCTCATTAATTAAACCCATTCTCCTTTTACACTTGTCCATTTATGTAATTTGACACTCAAAAATGCTTTCTAAAAAGATTTGTCAAACACAAATTGTTAAAGAAAACCCTTTCCAAATGAGTTGCCTAACATAAATTGCTTCTCTTCAAAAGCACTTATATGAAAAGCTGTTTTTTAAAATAAAATTAAAAAAACTTCTCAAAAGAGGCACAGTTTTGCAGTTTGGCCAAACAGGCTCTTAGAAGTCAAATTATGACTCATGAGTATGTTTCTTAATTCTAATTCATCATTGTTGAAGTGTAGGAAAGTGAGCTGCTCAGATCTACCTCCATAAGTTATAAAACAGTAGTTGAGTAGTTGAGAAATATAAGATGATTTCTATGGTATGGTAAACAGAAGGATGCAATTGCATTTGATGCTCTCACAACCTCACCCTAGGGTTCATTAGAGGAAATATTAGTTCAGAGATTGGGAGATTGTGTGTCTTCCCTAATTCTTTTCTACTTGCTTTGTGCACTTAGCATAGTTCATCCCATCACATTCTGCCATTTAAGAGTCCCTTCACCTTACCCAATACTTAATCTCAAAAATCAGCTTCCATCCTTAGAACAAAAGAGTTATGTTCTAGTTACTTTTCACAAATCAGAACAGTCTCAAATTGGCTGCTGAGCTTTCTGCTATTCTCAACCCACAAAGGACTATTTTTCACCATTATTTCAGCAACAAGAAAAGCTCCAAATCAGCCATAAAATCTCATTCCCTCTACTGAATCTAGAAGAGTTATTGCATCTTATCATAGTAATATCTTGTATCTAGAACTATTTTATCACTTTCCCCTGTCCCAAACCAGCTAACATTTTTCTTCCAAGAGTTAAGATGAATTTGTCGACGACTTAATCTACTGACTATAATCTTTTTTAAATATTGATAAAGAGAAGTTCACAACTTTTGCGTACAATAGACCCTTGTAGTCCGGCCCTTCCCCGGACCCGCGCATAGCTGGAGCTTATTGCACTGGGCTGCCCTTTTTTTTAGAAGTTCGATGCTTCTCATGTGATTTCTAAGTTACTAAATAGTATTCTGAAAGACGAACAAATCCATATTCGATCACACCATAATAGGTAAAATTTCCCCTCAATAAAAATGGGAGCATTACTAAATTAGGAATAGAGAGAAAAAGATGTAATAGAAAAACATTTAGCACATTTAATTGGATAATCATGCCACGTCTGACATGTTGTGGCAACAAAACCT
This sequence comes from Solanum acaule, assembly GCA_036250505.1. NCBI lineage: Eukaryota > Viridiplantae > Streptophyta > Magnoliopsida > Solanales > Solanaceae > Solanum > Solanum acaule. The sequence continues at coordinate 18,771 of JAJOOR010011592.1, read as the reverse complement.
GAATATAAAGGAAACAATTTTTCTTTGTAAAAGAAGACAAACTGAATATGTCAAATGTCGAGTGATCAGTAATGGAAAGATAGGTGATAGAAAAAACAATTTACAGTCTTTGGAAAGATAAGAGATTTTCAGGATACAGGGTTTCAGGCTCTTGTTTCTTTTAATCAGGACGCACTACAACAGTAGAATACAAAAATAGTAGCATTACCTCGAAAAGTATAGAAAGTATAATGAGATGCCTACTCATCCTTCTCCAACTATGAGATCGCTTAACTGTTCTGGCAATAGCAGCAGCCTCCTCCTTGGAAATATGTTGCAATCTCTTCTCAAAGTCATCTTTGTGTGAACCAAATAGACTGTTCCACATTCTTGACAGTAGTCCCTTTTTCTTTTTCTTTTTTGTCTTTGCTTCATTATCTGTAGATGTGACAGGTGCAGTGCCAGCAGTATCACCAAGATCTTTTTCAGACTCTGTAGCCATTTCCTACAAGTTAAAAATGAAAACCACGACCATGAAGGGAGGAGAGACAGAACGAGTGTGAAAATATAGGCCAAATGAGCCTTTAGTTTAATGATATAATGACTTATTAGTGCACACAAAATTCATATTATAAAAAGTGGCGTACACAAATTTATCAGAAGAGGTGTCGGCATTTAAAGATGTGAACAAATGAACAAAACCATTATTAAAAAGTTCAATTCACATGCATAAATATAATTTCCTCAACAAGATTAAAAAAAAAAAGAACTGAATTTTGTCTTTCACCCTACAAAGTCATTGCAAGCCTTCCAACCGCTGGAGAAGACTAAATAGTGTCTTTTTCTAATTAAGGTAACCAATTGTCTCTCCAATCCACCAATCCAGTAGTTTTAATACCTCTCTTAAAAATTCAATTAAGTAACGATGATACTAGATAACAACAGATCTGTCTTAGTCCAAGCGGTTAGGTATGTGTGTTACCAAAGTGACGTTACATGTTCGAACCTATTAATGTGCAACTCTAGATCTTTTGTTTTCTTTTACCAAATGAGCCTTAAGAAAATGTATAGTTTTAAGACTCATTTGTTTTAAGAAAAAATAGAAGCTTACAGAATGTGCATAGGAGGTTTGAATGTAAGAGCTCCATCAGGGGCAGAGCTACACACACCGAAGGGTGGCTAGATGAACACCCTTTGTTGAAAAAAATTTCTAGATATTTTTGAATATATATTGATTGTTGAACATTCTTGACACAAAAGAGCGAGATAGCCTAGTGGCTAAAGCTATGCAAATTTTCGTTGGAGGCTTGGGTTCGACCCTAGGCTCCTACAAGTTCCTTTTTTATTAATCAAAACAAGCAAAGGACATCATTTATTGTTTGACTTTCTCCTTTTAAAATTAAAAAATAATTACTATTTTTTTTCATTTTGGGTTAGTAAAATTCAGCCACCCCTGACATAAAAGTATGAACACCCTTGACAAAAATGTTGGCTCCACCACTGAGTTCCATTAAGTAAAACTTCAGCTTCACCACTAGATTAATAGTGCCTTCTTGTGAAGATAGTATCATCTGATATTATATATAGATTTTTTGCAGATCATATATAACATTGATTTGATCACAAAACTTGCATCCATCCTTAGTACCAACAAAAGTTAGATTATGCCTACTCCTTGTTTGTCTATGCACACCATTTAGTCAGCTTTACCATTTAAAAGTATTACTATTGATAATGCGTCTATCATTTGCGCATAGTTCATTGCTGCTTCATGACAATTATTCATTCCAAATGATGCATAATCCCAAATCATAACTTAACTCCACATAAAACATCTTAATTAAACCACTATTAATCTACTCCAATTGTAAGATCTCTCTTCTAAATTAATCCACTACAGCAACTACCAGAGATCAACTAGCACTTCCAAAATTCAAAAGAGGAACTCATGAAAACAAAAAAATAAAATAAACGCACGATTGAAACAAACGTAAACAAGCAAATTAAATCAAAAGAGTGAAACGCATCGGAGTATTACGCAGGAAGGGTATATCACCTGGTTCCAGAGTCGATCGCCGGAGCAGATTAATAATTGTAGAACTGTACTGTGTAAATGCTGAATTCGAAAAGAGGAGAAGGAGGCGTCTGCACAGATATGCGTTTTGGGTGCCAACAACCCAGCAATAATCGTAGATCAGACCTTTTCTCCTAAGGGAAAATGAACGAACTACAGAAAAAATGATGAGCACTAGTTATACTTTTCTTTTTTATTTTATTACTCTCTCGGTTCAATAATAATTGTCCACAATTGACATGACACACTCCCTTAAGATATAATAAATAATACGGATAATATTACTATATTATCTTTTGACTTTATTAGAAATGTATTAAATGAAAAATAGTATTTAATAGCATGAGTAAAACAGACGCAAGAGGTAAATTATTTGTTAATTTTTTAAATTGGACAAGTATTGTTGGACAACTATTTTTAGTATAATAGACAACTATTGTTGGACGGAGGGAGTATAAAGAAAGAGGATAAAATTAACTCTTGTATTATTGAAAATTGAGTGATTTCATCTTCAACTAATTTTTTAAATTAAGATTAATGTCATTTGAAAAAAAGTAAATTGCAAGAGCCCCTGAATTTAGAGTTGCTTGTCATTCCAATCCGGTTCCATAATGTATTTCTCGAAGTGAGAAAGAAGAATTACTTGAGTTGCATATTAGAATTCATTAAAACTTGATTCGCATCATTATTTTCGATAAAAGGAAAATCAAATTGTTAATGAATGTTTTAAAATTATTTTCCAAAAAAAATAAAAACTACATTTTCCCTTACTCACGTGTCGACATAATGGGGATATTTTGATTGCAGCGGAAACCACTTCTTCTTTGCTACTTATGAGAAGTTTTTTCTAAATTATTTTTCACTAACATCAATCACCCTCATATTGTCTTTTTGCTTATACAGAAGATTTTTATAAATTAAAGTTCATTCATGGACATACAAATGTAACAATAGTTATCATTTAAAACTTGCGATACAATGTATTGATTTGCTCTATATCAGTATATTAATTTGTGTTATATTTATTCATTCTATATCAATTCTATAGAGCCGAGCATATAAAACTCAAACTCTTATTTGTGTTATAATTTTTTAAACTCTCACTATTTCAGATAAATACAAGACATGTATTTGCAGTGTGAGGTAATTTTCCCTAAATAGATTAGCAAACTTAGTTTAGATAAAACTTCTTATACATAGTAAAGAAGTGGTGTTTTCCACTTCAATCAAAATATCAATATTAAGTTACCAACCCTTGGCATGAGGGTCAAGTCTTTGGTATCTTGGAAGCAATATATATATATACACACAAGAAGAGTACTCTTTGTGTTAATTAATTAATCCACATACCTATAAATAACTAGCTAAAATCTTTGTTCTCCTCCTCATCCCAACACCTTCAACAACTCCATCCAAATTCTCATCAAATATCAACTCCAAGACATTTCATAATTAATCAACATATATGGCTTCCAATTTGGAAAACTTCACACATTATATTATGATTATTGTGTTCCCAATATTGTGTTTCATTTTGTTATGCATGGCTTTGCTAGTGCTACGCTGCTACTTAAAGAAGAAGAAGGAGAACAAAACAACATTGATTGAAGAAACAGAAGTTAAGCACGTCGATAAAAATATGAGAGTTAAGGAAAATATTGTTAAAGGCCCCCATGGAAAACCGGAGAGCGTGGTGGTATCAATGGAGGAAGATTGTCATGTAGATGATGACATTATTAGGAAAAAGAAAGAGTTAGAAGCTCAAAAGAACATGCATGCTTCTTCTTCAAGTTAATTATGGTCATGTTGATGAGCATCAAGTTATGATTTCAATTATATAAACTAAAGACAAAGTATATGAAAATTGTCATATAAAAAATAAAGAAATTTGTCACATCAAAATGTTGATTCTTTTTGTTAATTACTTGTGTAAGAATAAGATCTGTATTGATGATGATTTGTTGAGATGATACATCTTTCAGTTAGTTAGCACTGTTTCAGTTAGTTAGAGAATCAGATTAGTGGACCTAGTTAATTATTGTTGTATACAGAGTTAGTTGAGTCAGTTAAGATTGAGTCGTGTAGATTAAATATTTTGCTTAAACGTTCATACATGTATATATATGGATGATAGTACTTGGAATAAGATACTTTTCTTTTCCCCAAATTAATCTTCTTCAATTCATCTCTCTGCTGCAGTTTACAGAATTCAACTCACCTCCATTGATGGAGGTTCAGTAAGCTTGATAACTCTGTTTTCGACATGATTTACACATGCCTATAGTTATTCTCTGTCATTCTTTTCTTGAGTAATATTACAAGAATATATCAAATTGAAATAAATCTAATTAATTAAAGTGACTCAAAATCTCTTTTCTTCTCCGTTCTTAAAATTGCCTAAATCTTGAGTTGTCAATTTTAGCTGCCCAATATCAAATAACAAATGAAAGAATATGTTTTATTTTGTTTTGTATGCAATTATGTACTAATTTATACGAGAAGCAACACCAGCTGTAATTAGTTTTTTCAACATCAAATAAATGTATACAACAAGATACGAGAAGCAACGGTGAGATAGTTTGGGCGTGAGAAAGTAAAATGAAACAATCGGCTATTTAAGAATTTTGAATTTGACGTGCCGCAAATGTGAACATATATCGTATGAAGCGATCAATATATTAGAAGACTCGGAATCCAAGAGGAGCTCATATCTAAAATTTGAGACTGTTTAGAGGAGATTTGAGTTGAACAAGATTGAAAAAATGTTGAGGAAGATGAAATGCTACAATATATAAATATTTGTATAAACAATGTATATCACATCTCTAATACATAGTTGTACATCTTATATACATATTTTATACACTTTTTTTTTTGGATAACTGAGAAATTCGTCTGTGAACCGCCCTTTGAACCAATCACAGCCTTCTAAATTCGGTGGATAATGGGCCCGCCCCTCTACCTTTCTACACTATTTATATAATATCGATACATTACATGTACATGCAATCATCATTATTGAAAAATATTTTTATCGCTTGTATAGTTACGTAAAAACCCCGTTTAAATAAGCTTCTTAATACTTAAAAAAAGATCCAAATATATCCCTTACATTAACTATAATTAAGCCATGTAAAAGTAAAGAAAATGACCAAAATTGTCCTTAATATATGAGTAATATTTTATTTTGATCATTAATATATTTCATTTAATTAAAATGGTCCTTAAATGTATAAAAAATATGTTCATTTTGATCCTTAATATATTTCACATTAGTGAAATGATTCTAAATGTATAACAAAGTTGTTCATTTTAGTCCTTTACCCTGAACTTAACCGGTTTATTAAAAAATGTTAAATTTAATTATGAATCCTACGTGGCTAACAAAATTCACCAATGTTATCTTCTTTGCTATCTTAGGTCTCACTTGTTTAGATTTAATAGAGGTCTGAATCTGAATGATTCAGACATTAGGCCATTAAGTGCGTTTATTTTTTTACTTAAAAATCTCTTAATGTTTTTAAATGAATCAGATGTGTGACAGAGTCTTATTCTCATTCAGACTCTTTTAAAGACACTTTTATTTTAAGAAAAAAATTGTGCTCCATATTTTTTTTCTTCAAAAATAATTATTATTTAAGTCTCTTTTATCAACTTTATTAATTATCTAAATTATTTCCCTTAAACTTATAATTCTTGTTCTTGCTACTTGTTTATCAAGAATTAATAAGATTTATTGTAATTTTTTTTTTTTTTGATTAAAGTGCAAAGCAACTTCAAAAATATGTGTTATTGAAATCGAACTATGATGCCTTTATAACTTTGTTTAAAATCATTTGAATGTATCATATCCATTACTTATTTTAGAAAAGATTACATGGACAAACACATTATAAAACGTAGAGATATTTCGGATTTGGCTCCCCTCCAGTAAGGGATCCATCCAGTTCCTCCATTACCCCTTTAATATTTTGACATGTGTCGTACAAATAATCTCATGGCTCAGATTTATTTGGTTAACTAAAGAGTTTAATCATAGTTAATATTTCTCTCACTTTCTTTCTGTGCTTAGAATCCTTTCTTCTCTGCCATAGTTTATTTTTTCAAACTCTTTTTGCAGCAAATCAACAATAGATTTCTGGATTTATTTGTAGTGTTGATATTTGGGACTTTAAATTCATTTTATTTTTAATCATTGATAATTTTCCAATTGATGCCTTACTCTCTCACAAAGTTTAATTGAAATTTTCCGAGTCAGACCCACCACTGTTTTTACTTTTCATCTCAAAAAGCTTAGTTTCAGTTTTCATATGTTATTTTTTTTTAAAGTTCTTTCTCTGTCACTCTTACGGAACGACTTGGGCATAAGACCTAGATATTTCCCAAATCTGGCTTCTTTGAAACCCCTCTTTCGTAAATTATTTTCATTTATTTTGTTGGATTATTTAATATTTGTATATCAAAATTTTCAATATCAGACTTAGTCAAAGTGAAGGAATATGTTGAATTGGTGGAAGAAGAAAATTAAATATGATAAAGAAGAAAATATCGAAAAACATTCTTCAACACATGAAGAATGACAAGAGTCGCAGTAAGTAATGCAAAGAAATTGAATGAATGGTACAATTTTTTATAAATTTCTTTTACATATATTACAACAAAAGATTTGAACCAGGAAGTTAATGATTCTTCTGGAAAGATTTGGAAATTGGGAGAAAAGTTTTTTTTTTTTTTTTTTTAAGTAATGTGAGGAAAAAATGTTAACTATGGTAAAACTCTTTAGTTAACCAAACAAATCTGAGCCATTAGATTATTTATATGACACATGTCAAAATATTAAAGGGGTAATGGAGGAACTGGATGGATTCCTAATCGGAGGGGAGCCAAATCCGAGATATTTCACCTATTCATTTAAAGATTAATTTGTGTTGAATATTTTTTTCAAAAGAAAATGACTAATTTTTTTTTTCCTAATAGTTATATTTATTATTATAATTTATATGTGTAGTTCATGTAGTTCCATTTTATTTTTATCAAACTTAAAATGTCTATTTATAATTCAAATATCTTAATTAACGTTTATCAAAGAATGATATTTCTTTCTAATATTTTGTTAATGTAATATTTAACTACTATTTTATTTGAATTATAATACTTATTGTGTTTACATATTAATAAATTATTTATATATATATATATATATATATATATATTCATATGTTTAAAAATAAACAATTTTAACTATTCAGTGTTTAGATCTACAGACAATATCTTAATCATTCAGATGTGCATTCAGATTCAAACGTCTTAATCTTAATGAAAAGTAAATCAATATCTTAATCATTCAAATGTGCATTCAGATTCAAACGTCTTAATCTTAATGAAAACAAATGTGGCGAATACTCCAAAGTCCAATCATTTTCAAGATTATTGTTAGACATACATATAGCAAAGAAGTAGTAGTGTTTTCAACAGCAAACAAAATATCAAAATTAAGTCTCCAACCCTTGACATGAGAGTCAAGTCTTTGGTATCTTGGAAGCAATCATAATACACACACTTATAAATAACTAGCTAAAATTTATGTCCTCCTCATCCCAACACAATTCAACAACTCCATTCAAATTCTCATCAATACCAATATACATTTCACAATCAATGGCTTCCAATTTGGAGAATTTCACACATTATTTCTTGATTATTGTGTTCCCAATATTCTGTGTCATTTTGTTATGCATGGCTTTGCTAGCGCTACGCTATTACTTGCAGAAGAAGAAGAAGAAGACAACATTGATTGAAGTCGAAGAAACAGAAGTTAAACACGTCGATGAAAATAAGAGAGTTAAGGAAAATATTGTTAAAGGCCCCCATGGACGACCGGAGAGCGTGGTGGTATCAGTGGAGGGAGATTGTCATGTAGATGATGACATTATTAGGAAAAAGAAAGAGTTAAAAGCTCAAAATGTCCATGCTAAGTCTTTAGGAGAAACAACTCCTTCTGCTCTTGAAGCTGGACATTCTTCTTAATTTTTCTAGTTTATGGTCACAACTAGGCACTAGCCATGTTGAGGATCAAATCAAGATTTTAATTTCTTCAAAAAATAAAGAAAAAGAATGTGTGATAAATTATAACGTCAAATGATTGATGATTTTCTTTGCCTTCGTATTCAATTTGTTCCTTGTATATGAATAACATCTACATTAATGATGATTTACACATTCCAACATTTCATCATTACTAATAAGTAGCATATATATATATATATAAATTGTCAAAAATACATTTAAACTATATGTTTTTAGTTTCATACCTAATCATTAAGAGTGTGAGTTTCATACCCAAACTATTACTGATTAGTTTGAGAAACACGTCTCTCTCTTTTACTAAACTCATTTTAGGAACTCATTTCTAAAATTTGAACTGTTTAGAGGAAGATTTGATTGATGTCCATTGAAATTTGTTATTGAAGAGCTTTGAAGCTTAAATTTTAAAATTTGACGTGCCGCAAATATGAATCATTTCGAGAGAATATATATCAAAAGATTTGAAACATCGAGAGGAACTCACTTATATTTTAAATTTGGGACTGTTTAGAGGTGATTTGAGCTGTTGGGATTGGGGGAAAAAATCCAACTCGTTGAAAAAGATGAATTGCTACATGTATATTTATACATCTCTATACATATTTATACATCTTTTATTCACTATTTATACAATATCAATACATTACATATGCATACGACCATCTAATTGAATTTTTTTTACGTTGCCAATGGAATATTTACGTGAGAAGCCCATTCTTATTCTCTCTTTTTTCGTATAACGGTTATCTTTCCTTCTAATATAAAAAAAAATGTTTTTTTTTACTGTATATTCCTCTATATTTATTAAAAATATATAATCTTATTGATAAAAGATTGGTCCTCAAAAGCTAGGGGCCTAAAACTTAGGGAAAATTATCTATATACACACTTTTTTTCCCCATAATTTCCATTATTTCCAATCATTTCTAAAATTTTCTAAAATTCCTTATTTTCCTCCTAAAATTAACTGCCGGATACATAACTCACAACTCCAAAAATCAAAGTTTATCACTTCCTGATTTCACTCCACAAATCTCTCCCCATTTTCTGGGCAGTTATTTCTCCATAACTTTTGAAATTCAAAATCAAGTCTCTTTCCTGTCAAAACTAATTCAACGTGAAATAGGTAGTCTGTTCATCTCTTCAACTGTCTATTCATACTTTATTTTTCATTTTTTTTCTTCTTCAAAACATTGAACATATGGATGATGCACCATCTTTTAGTCTAGCTTTTACACAATTAAACTCAACTAACACTAGTCGTGTTTTTGATTTCGAAGATTTTGATTGGACTGAAAACAGATAAAAAAAATTGCATGATCCATTAATAATGGCGAAGGTAAACATTGAAAAGTTGAAGAAGGATGACCCTTCAACTTCGAAAGCGCAGGTTGATAAAACCCCCAAAAAAGGGGGTCGAAAATTTGCTCCTACAATTTCTCGACCTTCCTTACCTAAGGTTAGGTTTTCGATCTTCTTCTATCGGGTTTTAAACTTTTTTTTGTTAGTTAATCAAAAAATGATACATAAACGACGAAATTCATGTTTCATATTGTAATGTATCAGTATTTAAGTGTAATCAGTTGATACACTAAACCCTAATTTTGTTCAGGTAAAATATATAATGTATAAAGTATTGTAATATTCTTGGTTGTGTATCAGTCATTAGATGTCATGTCATTGACAGAAAAAAAATATTCAATAGTGTATTATTCAAAAATTATTTATCAGTGTGTATATGATACATTAGTTCCATGTTAAATTGTGTATCCGTTAAAATTTTATTAGTCAATGTGTATCAGACACATCATAATTGGTTTTAATAAGTATCAAATTCAAAAATTTATTATATTCACACATAAGATACATTACAATTTACTAATTTAAGTGTTTGTCATTGTTTGTATCATTATTAAATGTTGGTCATTGTTTTGTATCATGTTTAAGTGTTGGACAATTTTTGTATCAAATTTAACTGTTGGCAATTATTATATCATGTCTAAATGTTGGGTATTTTTTGTATAATTTGTTCCTATTTGTTTATTGTGTATCATGTGTTACTATTTGTTATTTTTGTATCATTCTTAAGTTGTTATTTTTGTATCATGTTTAACTGTTTGTCATTTTTTGTTCATTACAGTCTTTGAAGTATGTGATCAAACAAATTTCAACTCACTCTTTGAGGTTTGATTCTACATACAACATGGATTTTATAGAAGATTTGAATTTGTCCATAGGTGTCGAGGGTATCCAATTATTTAAAAAAATTATTTTTGGGTCATACCTCAACATCCCTAATTGTAATTATCAGGGTCAAATCACAAAATGTTTATTGCTTCTTGAGGTTGAGCAGGATAACATAAATGAGCTCCATATTCGGCATGCAAACGGAAACATATTGTGTTTCATTATAAACGAATTTGCAATAATAACCGAACTGAAATGCACAGACAATCCCGATGAATTTAAATATCTAAATTCTACTCAGAGCAGGCTTGTTCAAAGATCTTTCTCTGATTTAAGAAATAGTGTGAGCAAGGGACAACTTGTTCAACGATTTTTACAAAGTGATTGGGACAACAATCAGGATGCTGTCCAAATGGGAATTCTTTACTTCATCCACACATTTGATTTTTCGCAAATTGGTGATACACCTATACATGTTAATGATTTTCTAATGGTTAAAGATGGTAGATATCAACATTTTCCTTGGAGGCAGCTTGCATTCTCCAAGTTGATGAAAACATGGAGGCAAGAGAAAATCAAAGAAAAAAATGTATCGTTTAGCTGGCATGCCTTATGCTCTAAATGTGTGGATATATGAATGTGCGTAAGATGTTAACGATGAAATTGTTGTCAAAGAGGGAGATTACATCCCTAGGATATGCAACTGACGAGTCGTTGGTGTCAAGCCAAATTAGGCATGTTTATGTCTAGTATTTTTACTAAGGTAACGACTTTTTTATATATCTCAAGTTGAAAATTTGTTTGTTATGCTGACTTTACAAATTTGATTTAGAATGCATGTACAAATATACAACTGACTCTTGAGGAAATGGGGGTACTTGATTTACATGATAATCTAGTACTATTTTTGTCACGCCCTGAGCCACCCCCGAGACGTAAACATGGGACCTAGGACCACAAGTGATCCCAAGGTAATCCTGTTGGCATGATCATGAGCATACTAAATATAAACTGAATAATAGAAACTGTGCAGAAGCTGCAATCATAAATAAATCTGAAATGATGGAGAATACCCATATACTATAACTGAGATATATGAAAACTGTTGAGTTTAATACAAGGAAGATATTAACTCAATACTAAGTTGAATCTATCTATGTCTGAAAATAGCCTCTAACTGACTAGAAATGTTGGGACAGGCCCCAACTAAGTCTAGCAAAACTGAAACTAAAGGACTAAAAATACTGAAAAGAAACTCATGACTATTGTCCTGGAAGAATGAGGACTCAACACTGATTCTGCTGATCTGGAGATCAGAAATCGATCTAAGCGTGATCTGGATGCTGAGAACCTGAACCTACATCACGAGAAGATGTAGCGCACGTATGCGCCAGTACTTAAAAGGTACTGAGCATGCAGGATAAAGTAAAGCTGAATAAGACATATAACTGAACAAGCAATAAATCAAGTATATTATGCATAAGATGAGATGCTGAATCTGAACTAACTGAATGTAATGACCAATTCATAACATGTTGATTGAATACTGAATGAACTGTAAATGTGGTCAATGCAATAGAGTCTGACTAAACTGTGGGAGCTACTAATAACCGACAATAAAACCACATGAGCTAAATGTGGAGTCCGATGTATAGGCCCCATCGAGAGGACCCAATATACCCGGCCAAATGTATAGAGGCATGCTGGTGTGATCAATAAATGATGCCCACGAAGGGGACTTACACCTACGTGGCTCGTAGTTTTGGGACTATATGGGTACACTGAACCCTAGTCTAACTCGGTATTATGCTACTCCCAATAGATTAAGTGATTAACATATTATGACTGAATTTCTGTAATACTGGATAACTCAAAACTGAACATGTAAAACTGAGAATGCAACAATTAATCTGATAATGATGCATTCATAAACTGATGCATGTATAACTGAATACTGAAATATCTGACCTAGTATGTGTAAATCAAGAACTAAAGAAATACATAGCTAGGGTTCTGAAATTCATGCAATAAACTGAGCAATAATATGATAATATGATTTTAAACATTTAAATAACTAATTCATGATGATTTGTTGAGATTCTAGAAACCCTAAATCTGTTCATAATCATGGAGTCAAGAATTTGACTGAATTCTAGTGCCCTAATAGGCGAAAGCAACCCACTAATGAAATCCCACATACCTGGTGACAAATTCTACGGAGAAATCTTTCGATTTCGGGGATGGAACTGATGGAACCTTGTTGCGTTCTTGAACTAGGGTTCTTGACTTCTTTCTCCTCTTAGCGTTCTAATTTTTCTAAGTTTTGATTAATGATTTGATTTAGGTAAGTTGTAGTTATGTTTCTAGGTTTAAACTGACTAAAACCTCATAATTTAGGGTCTAAACGACGTATTTTAGGGGTCCAACGCAATAGGAAAAGGCCAAAAGACCCCTGACTTAACTATTGTCGGAGTGACCGACGGACGGTACCTACGCGCCGTAGGTCAACCTACGGTCCGTAGATTGGGGTCGTAGGTCAAGTCTGCCCGACAGGGCTTTACTAAAATGAGCATAACTTTTTACTCGGAGGTCAGATCTTAGCAAACTCGGTGGCGTTAGAAAGAGGATTCAATTATCTATCATATCATAGGTCATGGGACACATAATTCCTTTTGTGCTAAGAGTTATGACCATTTGAATTTGACCCAATTAGCAATTCCCTCCCTAATTGGCTGCTGGCCTTCACTAACGATCAGACCTACAGACCGTGGATTGAACGACGGTCCGTGTTGGTCGGCCGTCATTCGCGTCAGAGGCTGTGTAAAGGGGGCCAGTAACCACGGACACAGACCACGGACCGTGGTCTGGCCTACGGACTGTGGGTCTGTCCATGGGTCGAGACTTAGCCAATTTTTTTAGCTGGGTTTGGGGAGGGGTTGCAGTGGTGAACCACGGACCACCAGCACGGGCCATGGTTTGACCTACGGTCCATGGGTGGCAACCGTGGGTTGCACTTGTAATTTCTCAAAATCTGCATTTTTGGTATGTTTTGGATATGGGGTGTTACATTATCTCCCCCTTGGGACCATTCGACCTCGAATGAAGACTTAACTAGCTGAGTAGGGAGGGTAAGAGCTACAAACCCTACTACTAAGCACTGGAAACTGATTTCTGACAAAACTGATTTCCATGAACATGCAAATATGGTAAAAATGCAAGGCTGACTGAAGGAACAAAATACTAAGACTGAATTAGCGCATGAATAACTGAAAAACTGAAAAGGAACTATTACCTCAAGCTGGAATAGAATCGGAAGGAAAGAGGTGAGGATACTTGGACTTCATAGCTACTTCTTCTTCCCAAGTAGCTCCCTCTACAAACTGGCTCCTCCACAAAACCTTGACTGAAGCGACTTCTTTGTTTCTCAACCTTCTAACTAGACGATCGAGAATCTCAACTGGTACATCCTCATATGAGAGACTATCTTTCACGGCTACACTCTCTAATGGCATTATGGATGCTGGATCACCCACACACTTCTTCAAAAGTGAAATGTGAAAAATCGAATGCACTGCTACTGCTGCTAATTCTGCTGGCAACTCTAACTCATAAGCCACTTTACCAATCCTCTTCAGAATCTTGTAAGGGCCTACATATCTAGGATTGAGCTTCATTTTCTTGCCAAATCTCATCACCCCTTTCATAGGTGACACTTTCAGGAAAACCCACTCATCAACTTGGAACTCTAATTCCCTTATTCTTACATCTGCATAAGACTTCTGGCGACTCTGGGCAATCTTAAGTCTATCTCTAATGAGTTGCACTTTCTCCATAGCATCGTGGACTGAATCTGGTCCTATCAAGGCTGCTTCACCTACTTCAAACCAACCAACTGGAGATTAACATCTACGCCCATACAATGCCTCATAAGGGGCCATCTGAATGCTGGAATGGTAACTATTATTGTAGGCGAACTCAATGAGAGGAAGGTGATCATCCCAACTCCCCTTGAAATCGATCACACAAGCTCTCAATATATCCTCTAAGGTCGAATGGTACACTCTGCCTGGCCATCCGTCTGGGGATGAAATGTTGTGCTAAGATTAATCTGAGTACCAAGACCTTTCTGAAATGACTTTCAGAAATAAGAGGTAAACTGAGGACCTCTATCTGAGATGATAGACAAAGGAACCCAATGCATCCTCACAATCTCATTAATGTAAAGCTTGGCGTAATCCTTCACCGAATCTGTAGTCTTGACCGCCAGAAAGTGAGAAGACTTAGTAACTCTATCAACAATCACCTAAATTGAGTCATGATGTCTGCGAGTACGTGGTAAACCTGTGATGATGTTCATGTTGATTATTTCCCACTTCCAAGTAGGAATGTTAATCTCTTGAGTCATACCTCCTGGTTTCTGATGTTCTACCTTGACTTGCTGGCAATTGGGGTACTTAGCCACAAAGTCTGCTATATCTCTTTTCATACCATTCCACTAATAGACTTCCCGCAGATCGCAGTACATCTTAGTGGCACCTGGATGAATAGAATATCTGGAGTTATGGGCCTCTGCAAGAATATGTTGTCTCAATTCACCCACATCAGGAACACACAATCTACCCTAATAGCGAAGTACACCATCTCCCCCTTGGGAAAAAACCTCCACTTTCTGATTGTGGACTGCACCCTTAAGTTCAAGCAAGATTGGATCACTATCTTGCTTTTCCTTAACCTCTACTACAAAAGAAGATTCGCCCCATTCTGAACCGTTACACCACCATCTGATATGCTCATAAGACGAACTCCTAGGTGAGCAAGTCTGTGAATATCCCTTGCTAGCTCCTTTCTTTCTTCCTCAATATGTGCTACACTACCCATGGATAATCTGCTACTACATTTGCCTTACCTGGATGGTAATGCACACTCATATCATAATTTTTGAGGAACTCAAGCCATCTTCTCTGGTGGAGATTCAACTCTTTCTAGGTGAATACATGTTGGAGGCTCTTATGGTCTGTGAACACATCTACATGAACACCATACAAGTAGTGTCTCCAAATCTTGAGTGCAAACACCACTGCTGCAAGCTCGAGGTTATGAGTCGGATAATTCTTCTCATGTACCTTAAGCTGTCTAGAAGCATAAGCTATAACCTTACCTCACTCTACATCAACACACAACCTAGGCTGACCCTGGATGCATCACAATAGATCACATAACCATCTGAACCCTCTGGTAGAGTCAAGATATGAGCTGTAGTCAACCTAGTTTTCAATTCTGCGAAGCTTTTCTCATAATCATCTGACCATCTTCTGAGTCAACCTAGTCAATGGTGAGGCTATGGATGAAAATCTTTCCATAAACCGTCTATAATAGCCCGCTAGACCCAAGAAACTTCTGATATCTATATCAGAGGTAGGCCTGGGCCATTGTTTCACTGCTTCTGGGAATCTACTCGAATTACTTCACTAGACACAATATGCCCAAGAAAGGCAACTGATTGTAACCAAACTCGCACTTGTTAAATTTTACAAATAATTGGCGATCTTTGAGAGTTTGTAGAACAACTCCCAAATGACTTACATGTTCTTCCTCATTCCTAGAGTAAATGAGGATATCATCAATAAAGACGATAACGAACAAGTCCAAGTACTGCTTGAACACTCTGTTCATCAAATCCATTAAAGCCGCAGGAGCATTGGTTAGTCCAAATGACATGACTACAAATTCATAATGACCATACCGAGTTCTGAAGGTTGTCTTCGGAATGTCACTATCTCTGACTTTAAGCTGATGATAACCCAATCTGAGGTCTATACTTGAGAAATGACTAGCACCCTGAAGTTGGTCAAACGAGTCATCAATCCTGGGAATGGGATACTTATTCTTGATTGTGACCTTGTTTAACTGCCTATAGTCAATGCTCATTCTGAGAGAACCATCTTTTATCTTTACGAACAACACTAGTGCACCCATGGCGAAATACTAGGTCTGATGAAGCCTTTATCTAGAAGGTCTTTCAACTGCTCTTTCAATTCCTTAAGCTCAGCTGGAGCCATTCTGTAAGGAGGAATAGAGATAGGCTGGGTATCTGGAAGGAGATCAATTCAAAAGTCGATTTCCCTTCCGAGAGGAACTCCAAGAAGATCTTCTCGAAATACTTCTGAAAACTCATTAACCACTGGAACTAACTCAAGAGTTGGGGATTCAAAACTAGAATCCTTAACCCGAACTAGATGATAGAGATAAGCCTTATAGATCATCTTTCTGGCCTTAAGGTAAGAAATGAATCGACCCATAGGCGCTAAGCTACTACCCTTCCATTCTAAGATTGGTTCGTCTGGAAACTGAAAACTAACTATCCTAGTTCTACAATCGACTGAGGCGTAACATGAATGTAACCAATCCATGCCTAGAATGACTTCGAAGTCTACCATTTCTAACTCTACAAGATCTGCTGAGGTAACTTTCTAAGAGACTGTGACAAGGCAATTTCTGTATACCCGTCTAGCTATAACTGGTTCACCAATTGGAGTAGAGACTGAGAAAGGTTCTGAGAGATTTTCTGGACTATCATTGAAGATGACTGCTGTATAAGGAGTTATAAAAGACAAAGTATTCCCTGTTGTCTTTCCACTGAGTGAACCGTATGTGAGCCACATCCTTAAGCTGGTAGGATGCCAACTCAACCCTACCATTACCAGTCATTTGCATCACTCCAAAGATTTTCTTATCTTCATCAATGAAGTTATGTGGGTCCTCACCAACTTGTGACCCTAAAAACTCAGGCGGATTCATCCTAACAAAATCTCAAACTCTAGTTGCCACTGATTCATCATTTCTATTAGTAGGAACTGGAACCTACTGATTGTTCTGGTTGGCCACACTCTAAGCCAACATTTGGATGGCATTCCTAAATTTAGCATTTGAGACTTCTTGTTCTGGAACTGGAGGGGCTGCGTTTGTGTTCATGACATTCGCATTCCTGGCGTAAGCTCTATGATGAGGTATGATCTTAAGCGCATAACGGTGGATTAGAAATGAGATCATACCAATGCACGATAAGAATATCAAGAAAGTGAAGTTTTCCTAAAACACCTCGTAGCCTCCCTCTCATTAGATGTGGTGCACTTCACACCCATGAAAAGAACTCTACTTAGTGTGGCCTTTTAGACATCCTAGGAAACTTAAACCTAATGCTCTGATACCAAGTTTGTCATGCCCCGACCTAACCCCGAGAAACGGACACGGGACCTAGGACCACAAGTGATCCCAAGCTAACCCTGTTGGCATGATCATGAGCATACTAAAGATAAACTGAATAATAGAAACTATGCGGAAGTTGTAATCATAAATAAATCTGAAATGATGGGGAATACCCATATACTATAACTGAGATATATGAAAACTGATGAGTTTAATACAAGGAAGATATTAACCCAATACTAAGTTGAATCTATCTATGTCTGAAAATAGCCTCTAACTGACTAGAAATGCTGGGACAGGCCCCAGCTAAGTCTAGTAAAACTGAAACTAAAGGACTAAAAATACTGAAAAGAAACTCATAACTATTGTCCTGGGAGAATGATGACTCACCACTGATTCTGCTAAACTGGAGATCGGGAACTGATCTAAGCATTATTTGGATTCTGAGAACCTGAACCTAAATCACGAGAAGATGTAGCGCACGTATGCGCTAGTACTTGAATGGTACTGATCATGCAAGATAAAGTAAAGCTGAATAAGACATATAACTGAACAAGCAATAAAGCAAGTATATTATGCATAAGATGAGATACTAAATCTGAACTAACTGAATGTAATGACCAATTCATAACATGCTGACTGAATACTGAATGAACTGTAAATGTGGTCAATGCAATATAGTCTGACTAAACTGTAGGAGCTACTAATAACCGACAATAAAACCACATGAGCTAAATGTGGAGTCCGATGTATAGGCCCCATCGAGAGGACCCAATATACCCGGCCAAAGGTATAGAGGCATGCTGGTGTACTCACTAAATGATGCCCATGAAGGGGACTTACACCTACGTGGCTCGTAGTTCTGGGACTATATGGGTACACTGAACCCTAGTCCAACTCGATATTATACTACTCCCAATAGATTAAGTGATTAACACATTATGACTGAATTTCTATAATACTGGATAACTCAAAATTGAACATGCAAAGTTGAGAATGCAATAATTAGTCTGATAATGATGCATTCATAGACTGAAGCATTTATAACTGAATACTGAAATATCTAACCTAGCATGTGTAATTCAAGAACTAAAGAAATACATAGCTAGGGTTCTAAAATTCATGCAATAAACTGAGCAATAACATGATAATCTGATTTGGAACATTTAAATAACTAATTCATGATGATCTGTTGAAATTCTAGAAACCCTAGGTCTGTTCATAATCATGGAATCAAGAAT
>JAJOOR010011591.1:0-44237 GCA_036250505.1 Solanum acaule | reverse complement strand
TCACTTGGAAATTTCAGATTTTGATACGGTTGCTCTAAAATTCGGGTTAGACCCATTTCCCACTCAATTTGACCCCCCCTGAATAAGAATATGAAGTCAAATTTCCGAAATTATGCACGGATTTTGAGATATATGGAAATTACAATTATAGGTGTTTCCGAAGCACATTTTCGGGCATTTTTGGGGTCGTTTCATCAATCATAGCTATAAACATTATCGAATAAAAACATAATAATCTAAGGGTGTGACGCAAGCGTCAATTATCAATGGGGGGTTTGTATTAACTAATCAACAAAAATGACAAAAATATAAGGAAACAAGATAGGGAGATAGTATTCTTGGGATGTGATAGGAATATGGGATAAAAGACACTATCGGGTAAATATTGATAGTACATCGCAGAATATTTGTAACTAGGCTAGACTTTAGTGGGGGTAAATTCTCGCACGAGTAACTTACCCCAAATCAACTTTGTTTCTCTCGAACACCGAGTTGCCGCATTTAAGCATAGCCTCCGCCTTAGCCCATTCACTCTCTCAAGTTGAAAGTGTGAGAGAGGGCCTAGGATTCACTCTCTCGAGCTGAACCTACGGGGACCCAATAACCACCGACTACCGATTTAGTAGTCTTAGTTTTAAAACCTCTCTCTCAGCAAGCCAAAAACACTAAGATGAAATCGTATTTGCAACTACAATCTCATTAAGTTCAAACACAACTACTAAATGAAATCATATTTAAACAGCGAATATACCAACAATAAGCAACACCCAACAGTAAATCTAACCCATATTCACAAAATCCCACCCCAATAATTGGGGTTTTAGCTAGACATAGAGAAAAGGAAGAAAATGATACTAAATTGAAGTGACATCAACTGGGTTTGATTTATATTCACTTAAAACAAGTCTAAGATGAAGAATCTTCAACACCCACTTACAATTTCTTGGGGTTGGAAGTTTCCAAATCATCAAAAGCTAAGCAAAATATTCTCAACTTGAAAACTTAGAAAAATTAAATGTTGTATCTGAAATTTCATACAAAAATAAAAATTCAAACTAGTATTTATCGTTTTCAAAAAATGTGCTGTGAAGGATCACTCGGCGCAGTTAGTCGGGATTGTCGATGCACTCGGTGATCCGGATTTTGGTCTGCTTCATTGCCTTTCAGCTCTTGCCTTCAGCATCTTCAAGTTCTGAATATTTGTGCAATATAGTACTGCTTCACGGAATTGTTCGGTGACACGCAGACTACTCTTTTTCATCACCGACTTGATCTTTTCCTTCAGGGCTCAGCACACTGGAACTTTGGGCGAGGTTAAGGCCTTTCGGCGACTCGCCAAATGCATTACGCAATCCTTAGGCCTTGTTTTCTTCATCTTTTCAGCCGTTTTGTTCCTTTTTGCCAAGTAGTGTCCATGCTCTGCCTCAAAATATTGAGGCAAAATATGCATTTGAGCACACTAATTCTATTAAAATAAAGCCCTAAATGAGTCCAAATTGTGAACTCATCAGTTACTCGCCAACAACTTGATTCTTGAGGACTCTCCACGTCGTGGACCCTGGTGCCAGATTTGGCCGATTTCGACGAAATATAAATAGACTAGGATTTCTATTTTATAATTATTCTTTTTCTGGGTTTTGAAGAACGGCGACTTAGGGAGATTTTTCATATATTCTTAGGGTTCATTCCTAAAATCTTCTATTCTCGATTTCTCAATGTTATTTAAACATTGCATAATTGACAATCTTGATATGAGTAGATAATTTCCCTAGTTCTAGGGTTGTGGCTACTGGATGATTATATCATATTGAAGTTTTATGGATTGAAGTTAATCATCACATGAAACAATCTTTTGTTCTTGTTTTCATATTTCATGCTTGATCACCACTAAAATAAATATCTTGTTTGAATTAAACTCGGGAGAGGAATAAAAGGATAGAACATGGGGCAATAGGATCGTGATTTTCTCTAAAGATTTAGAGTTGATGTGTATCTAGGATAAGGATATACATAGGAACCTTGCTCGGTTATTAGACAGGATGAAATCGTTATGCTCGGTAATTGGTCCAGCCTATCCCCGCTCAACGATGTAGGTAGGTTGCCAATTATCATAGGCAATTAGAGGTCGGAGACCATAATCATAGAGTTAACCCTATGATCATTGATTAGATAGTTAAGGGATATCCATTTTACAAGATAATATGCATGAATCTTGAAGTTAGTCGCAACCTTGGAATTTACCCAGTCATTGTTCAAACCCTTTTGAAACTGTATCACATTAGTTAAGTTTATAATTATATTTTAGAATATAGAAAAATCCGCTTCACTATTCTTGATAACACTTGATTGAGATTGAAAGTATTAGAAAGATTGAATTAATCTATTCTACAATCCCTGTGGGTACGATACCCGGCTCTTAAAAAGAGCCACTTTAATATTTGAACGACCATGTACATTTGCGTGTGAGATTGCGTGCAACAGAGTGTAGCACATGTTGAGAAAGAAAAGAATGAGTTAGCAAAAGATGTTCACTGGCTTGCTCGCTTAAAAGTTTGTGTGACAGACTTGTCAGATGGTGGTGTGATGGTTCAGAATGGATCAAAATCCTCATTAGTAGGAGAGGTTAAGGAAAACCAAGATAGCGATCCTATATTTACTTCAGTTGAAATGTGATTTTCATCAGCAAAAAGTTGAGGTCTTTTCCAAATGGAGAGATGGTGTACTTTGTTACTAGGGTCACTTATGTTTTCCTAATGCGAGTGAGTTGAGGCAACAAATCCTTACAGAAGCTCATAACTCTAGGTATTCCATTCATCCAGGTGCCACTAAGATGTACCGTGATCTATGGGAAGTCTTTTGGTTGATTGGCATGAAGAGGGACATAGCACACTGTCATGACCCGAGAGCACCCCCTAGTCGTAACATGGTGTAGTTGACCCCGAAGGGGTCGCATACAAGTCGTTAGCATATTCTTAACATAATATAATAGAAAATACAGGAAAATTGAAAATTTTTACAATGAAAGTCTTACTTCATAAAACAAGTGGAAGTCTTACTAAAACCTTTGTCTCAAACCATCTATTTAAAATCATGAATAAAAGTCTTTGGGACGCAGCCCATACAAAGTCTAAAAACATAAATAAATGACATAAGAAAATAAAGGGTTCGTCCTCAAAGCTATGAGGACTCACCAATTCTTCAATTCTTCTAAATGCTTGAAACTCTAGCCTCCACAGCAACTCAAGCCTGCAACCTACATTTGGTTAGAATATAGGCAATATGCATTAGTACAAAATGTACCAAGTATGAAAGCTAGCACAACATCATAAGAGCATCTCAAATGGTTAATCAACATAAGACACAAGCATAAGAGATAATAACATGATCATAATACAATCAATGTAGCCATAGGATAATCATCAACACAAGCATCATATAAACACAAGTCAAACAGAAGATATATTTAATGAGTATTATAGATACATCATGTTCATGGCCTAGTCTTTACTTAGACTTCCATGGTTACATACTTCAACCTTAAGTCTTTCATCTTACAAGAGAACTACTTCACAAGCCACCTCCAAGTATACATTTGTAATGCAAGGATAGAATCCCATACTACCATCCAAGCTAAGTAGCTCTCTTTGGTCATTCTTGGTCATAATCCACCTTCACATTCAAGACCTAGGTCTTCATGTCATTTTAACCTTAACCTCTGTACATGGTCAACTCTTAAGCTTCTCTATGCCATAAGGGTATCATACTTCCAAGTAACCTCAAGACACACTTGTGCGATGCATGAAAGGCATCCCATACTACCCTTCACACTAAGTATAGCCTTGAAGTCATCCTAGTCATACTCACCCTACTTTGGCCTCCTTATTAGCTTAACTCTCATAACAAAGGGAATCTCTCACCTTTAGTCTACTATAACTAGGAAAGGCAACTCTAGCACAATCCTATCTCACTACCTCTCTTAAATTTAATGACCTTAAGTCATACTTGTGCAATGCATGCATAGATCCCCATAATACTATACATGCTAAGTACTACCTTTAGGTCCTCATGCTAACACTTCTTTGTTTGGAACCTAGTTCCTCTCTTAACTTTAGAACATTATGAGGTACTCTCTTAAGCACATCTTAGTTCATTAATAACTTGAACCCTATGAGATACTATCTTAAGTATGTCTTAGTTCATTACTAGCATGGATACTATGAGATACTTACTTAAGCATGTCTAACTCTATTTATACTTTGAACACTATGAGATGCTTCTCAAGCATGTCTTCGTTCATTATGCTTTGAACACTGTGAGATGCTTCTCAAGCATGTCTTAGTTTTCATCATGCTTGGAACACTATGAGATGCTTCTCAAGCATGTCTTAATTCATTGGATAATGGAGATTGCTTCTAGTAACCTTAACTAAACTATCTGAAGGATACCATCTCATGAGACCTAACTTTGGGAAAACCCCCAATCTACTACGTAAGAGTTCCCACTTTAACTTGGATAGTCCTCACATCAACTAGTTGTGGCTCTCCTTTCATCTTGGAGTTCGGACCCTATCTTGTGTGACACTCCATCTCATTGTCAATATCCACTTGGAGCCAAGCATACACCCCAAGGATTACTTGTTAAGCCTTGCTTAACACTCATATCTCATGGAAGGATGTCCTTGACAACCCATCCATACTCAAGTGATTCTATCACTTTGATATATCAAGCATTTATAAGGTAGGTTAGGTGAGTATAGGCCTTTCACCAAAATTCAACCTATTAGACTTCTATTCTCTTTTAGACTTTACTCTCAAAGCCTTATCATCACTAGGTAATCACATTAGCCTCACCCTAAAGCCCTAACTATCATGATCACAAACCCTACTCTCAAGGTTTCTTTCTTCATCTCTTCTTTATACCTAGACTTCAAGGTAATTTGATCACATCTTTCATTACTAGGTGATTCTAGTCTTAATTGATCCTAAAGGTTCAATTCTAACTTTACAAGTCAAGATCAACCATATACAATAGAATCTAGTTCAATTCATGATATTATGATCCTAACTTTGATCAATTACAACACACAACATTGAGTTAGGAAGATCATATATAAACCTTCAACTTTGCCTCTATTGCATAAACCCACAAAGATCACATTCATCAACTTAGATTAGGGTTCATCATAGAAATAACATGAAATCATCACATTATAATTAATCAAATCTAAATAAATCATAATTGGGTGATATCCACTAGATTGGAATCACACCCAAACCCTACCCACAATGTAAGAACAACCCTAGCTAGAATGGGGTTTTTGATCCACAATTGGGGGATTAATATGGGGGCTCTATGGGTGGAAGAACCCATAGATGAATAAGCTTCACATACCTTTGATCAAAGCCCTAAACCAAGCTTGAATCCATGGAGAAAACTCGACCTAGTTGCTGCCCCAACTTCTTCTTCTTCCTTGCTTCTAGAGAGAGAACTTTTTGAGAGTTGTTTCGGGGTAAGATGAATGAGTTAATGACTTAGTTTTTGAGGTCTATTAACTATTTATAGGAGGGTAATTAATTAACTAAACGTCCACCCTATCCCCAAAACTAATTACTAAACTAACCCTCAAAGCCTAAGTTAAAACTAAACTTGCCAAAGCTGGCAGCATCTACGGATCCCCATCCACGGACCGTTGATGGTTCTAAGGGCCGTGGTTTGGGTCCGTCACTTGGACCTGGGGATCAAATGTTGTAGGGTGTTGGATTCCTGACCTACGGGGCATAGGTTAATCTAAGGGGCGTGGTTTGCAACCATAGGTCACACTTTTTGACAGTTTTGGGGGACTGTTTTGGGGTCCTCCTCAAGGACCACTTGGGTGGTCCTTGGGGAGTCGTACCCGGACTTTTAACCCCTAAACATGTCATTCTAAGTATGGGAACCATTTATCTTGATTTTAACCCTCATACAACACACCAAAACTCTACTACAAGACCGTACAACACACTAGTTCAACTCACTAGTTTAGCCTAGAATTCACTAGATCAACTAACTAATTTACGGGGTGTTACATTATCCCCCACTTGGGAACATTCGTCCTCGAATGACCCTTTAAACACTTCATAAAGTCTAAAATTTAACTTAGCAGCCCATTATGAATGAATTACATCTAATGCACACTATCAAGGAAGAGAACTTAAATTCTAAGCTAAACACATTCATTGTGACACAAAAGAGTAGAAACTACTTCTACCAACCCAAAATGCACTAAACTCCATATCTATTCATTTTCAAGGAGGAACTAACATCTCCTAGCTAAAACTTGCTCAACACATACACATGGAGCCTAAATGCAAAAATTCATCTCATAAAGCATTTATCTATTGAGGAAATCTTTCAACTCAAAACTAGGGCAAGCTAATAGTCCCACTCATGAAACCTATATGCAACTCTACTCACATGCACCACAACATGAGGAAACAATGCATAAAAGTCATTTCTAACAAGACCTAAGCAATTTCATGAACATGCATATAAGGAAATCATGTCAACAAATAAGGCACACAATGACCCCACTAGATAGGCACACTATCCCCCACTTGGGAGTAAGCCTACACAAACTTTTCTAAACATCATGCATACTAAAAATAACTTCAAAATCCAAAATAACAAGTCATAAAAGACAAGAAATCTGGAAATTTACTAAAGCATGAAACACATACCGGAAGGGACATGAGGAGATCAGTCTTGATCTTCTCTAGATTGGAGAGCATAAAATCTATTCTTCTTTTGGGTACCCTCTTCTGGGTCACTAGAGGCAACTTTCTTATCCTCCCTTCCCTTAGCCTTAAGAACTGGGCAATCTCTCATTTTATGCCCATCCTTCCCACACCCATAGCACCCATCCATGTCGGCTAGGCACTTACCATAATGGCTCCTCCCACACTTGGATCAAGTAGACTTGGGAAATGGAGACCTACTACCCCTCTCTTTATCAAACCTAGAGGTGTTGGAAGAATCCTGGCCGGAATATCTTGGTTTAGTCCTAGGCCTATCTTGTCCATCGGACCTAGCATTAGAAAAATTCCCTTCATTGGTCCTAGCCCTCTTTACCTCCCGATTCATCTTCTTAGCTTTTGCTCCTCAATTTGTTCGGCATAAACCACAGGGCTTGAAATGTTCATACTAGGGATGAGCATAGCCGAACGACACTCATTCTCCACCAATTCAGACACTCCCATCACAAACTTATTCATTCTAGCCCTTGAGTCCGCCACTAGGGTTGGGGCATACTTAGATAATTGGGTGAACTTGAGGCTTCCATAAACCTCTGAAGGGTTCATCCTCAAAAACTCTCTCACCCTCAAAGCAACTGTATTCACATTGTTAGTCGGAGCAACTACTTCTCTTTTGACTTGGGTCATCACGGCTTGAGTCAGTATTTGGAGAGCTGCCCTTATCTCCACATTAATCATAGTCCCTCCTTCATTAGGAACTTGAGGAGGAGCTTGGTGTGGAACTTGAATAGGAACCTCTTGCTCCTCATCACCTTCCTCAACTCTCCTAGTATTAGCCCTTGTATTAGCCATACCTTGAAAAACAACGGCACGGATTAGAAGAAGGGCCTACTAAAGCCAAACTCTATGGAACGACTAAGAGAATGAATAAGTGAGACTTTTCTTAAGCATCCAATAGCCTCCTATTCATAAATATGTCGCGACTCACACCCATGAATAAGACTCTGCTTAGACGTGGTCTGAGACATCCTAAAATTTATCCCAAAATCTTATGCTCTGATACCAAGTTTGTCACGATACAAGAGCACCCCCTAGTCGTAACATGGCGTAGTTGACCCCGACGGGGTCACATACAAGCCCTTAGCAACTTCTTAACATAAGATAATAGAAAATACAGGAAAATTGAAAACTTTTACAGTCGAAGTCTTATTTCATAAAGCAAGCGGAAGTCTTACTAAAACCTTTGTCTCAAACCATCTATTTAAAATCATGAATAAACGTCTTTGGAACGTAGACCATACAAAGTCTAAAAACATAAAGAAATGACATAAGGAAATAAAGGGTTCGTCCTCGAAGCTATGAGGACTCACCAATTCTTCAATTCTTCTACATCCTGGAAACTCTAGCCTCCAAAGCAAATCAAGCCTCCAACCCAACATTTGGTTAGAATGTAGGCAATATGCGTTAGTACAAAATGTACCAAGTATGAAAGCTAGCAAAACATCATAAGAACATCTCAAATGGTTAATCAACATAAGACATAAGCATAAGAGATAATAAAGTGATCATAACACAATCCATGTAGCCATAGGATAATCATCAACACAAGCTTCATATAAACACAAGTCAAACATAAGATATATTTAATGAGCATAGGAGATACATCATGTTCATGACCTAGTCTTTACTTAGACTTCCATGGTTACATACTTCAACCTTAAGTCCTTCATGTTACAAGAGAACTACTTCACAAGCCACCTCCAAGTATACATGTGAAATGCAATGATAGCATCACATACTACCATTTAAGCTAAGTACCTATGTTTGGTCATTCTTTTTCATAGTCCACCTTCAAATTCAAGACTTAGGTCTTCATGTCATTTTAACCTTAACCTTTGTACATGGTCAACTCTTAAGCTTCTCTATGCCATAAGGGTATCATACTTCCAAGTAACCTCAAGACACACTTGTGCAATGCATGAAAGGCATCCCATACTACCCTTCACACTAAGTATAGCCTTGAAGTCATCCTAGTCATACTCACCCTACTTTGGCCTCCTTATTAGCTTAACTCTCATAACAAAGGGAATCTCTCACCTTTAGTCTACTATAACTAGGAAAGGCAACTCTATCACAATCCTATCTCACTACCTCTCTTAAATTTAATGACCTTAAGTCATACTTGTGCAATGCATGCATAGATCCCCATAATACTATACATGCTAAGTATTACCTTTAGGTCCTCATGCTAACACTTCTTTGTTTGGAACCTAGTTCCTCTCTTTACTTTAGAACACTATGAGGTACTCTCTTAAGCACATCTTAGTTCATTAATAACTTGAACCCTATGAGATACTATCTTAAGCATGTCTAAGTTCATTACTAGCATGGATACTATGAGATACTTACTTAAGCATGTCTAACTCCATTTATACTTTGAACACTATAAGATGCTTCTTAAACATGTCTTAGTTCATTATGCTTTGAACACTATGAGATGCTTCTCAAGCATGTCTTAGTTCATTGGATAATGGAGATTGCTTCTAGGAACCTTAACTCAACTATGTGAAGGATCCCGTCTCATGATACCTAAATTTGGGAAAACCCATACTCTACTACGTAAGAGTTGCCCCTTTAACTTTGATAGTCCTCATATCAACTAGGTGTGGCTCTCCTTTCTTCTTGGAGTCTGGACCCTATCTTGTGTGACACTTCATATCATTGTCAATATCCATTTGGAGCCAAGCATACACCCAAGGTTTACTTATAAAGCCTTGCTTAACACTCATCTCTTATGGAAGGATGTTCTTGACAACCCATCCATACTCAAGTGATTCTATCACTTTCATCTATCAAGAATTCATAAGGTATGTTAGGTGAGTATAGGCCTTTCACCACAATTCAACCTATTAGACTTCTATTCTCTTTTATTCTTTACTCTCAAAGCCTTAGCATCACTAGGTAATCACATTAGCCTCACCCTAAAGCCCTAACTATCATGATCACAAACCCTACTCTCAAGGTTTCTTTCTTCATCTCTTCTTTATACCTAGGCTTTAAGGTAATTTGATCACATCTTTCATTACTAGGTGATTCTAGTCTTAATTGATCTTAAAGGTTCAATTCTACCTTTATAAGTCAAGATCAACCATAGACAATAGAATCTAGTTCAATTCATGATAATATGATCCTAACTTTGATTAATTACAACACACAACATTGAGTTAGGAAGATCACATATGAACCTTCAACTTTGCATCTATTGCATAAACCCACAAAGATCACATTCTTCAACTTAGATTAGGGTTCATCATAGAAACCACATGAAATCATCACATTATCATTAATCAAAGCTAAATAAATCATAATTGGGTGATATCCACTAGATTGGAATCACACCCAAACCGTACCCACAATGCAAGAACAACCCTAGCTAGAATGGGGTTTTAGATCATCAATTGGGGGATTACTATGGGGGCTCTATGGGTGGAAGAAGACCTAGATGAATAAGCTTCACATACCTTTGATCAAAGTGCTAAACCAAGTTTGAATACATGGAGAAAACTCTACCTAGTTGCTGCCCCAACTTGTTCTTCTTCCTTTCTTCTTGAGAGTAGTTTGGGGGTTCTAAGGTGAATGAGTTAATGACTTAGTTTTTGGGGTCTATTACCTATTTATAGGAGGATAATTAACTAACTAAACGTCCACCCTAACCCCTAAACTAATTACTAAACTAACCCTCAAAGCCTAACTAAAAACTAAACTTGCCAAAACTGGCAGCATCTACTGATCCCCATCCACGGACCATGGTTTGGGTCCGTCAATTAGACCTGGGGATCAAATGTTGCACGGTGTTGCAGTCTTGACCTACGCCCATGAACTATGAAGCGTAGGTTAATCTAAGGGGCGTGGTTTGCAACCGTAGGTCACAGTTTTTGACAGTTTTGGGCGACTGTTTTGGGGTCCTCCTCAAGGACCACTTGGGTGGCCCATGGGGAGTCGTACCCGGACTTTTAACCCCTAAAAATGTAATTCTAAGTACGGGAGCCATTTATCTTTATTTTAACCCTCATACAACACGCCAAAACTCTACTACAAGACCCTACAACACACTAGTTCAACTCACTAGTTTAGCCTAGAATTCACTAGATCAACTAACTAATTTATGGGGTGTTACACACACTTTGTGGCTAAGTGTCCTAACTATAAACAGTTTAAAGTAGAACATTAGAGACCAGTAGGTGAGACTCAAGAGATTAGCATTCCCACATTGAAGTGGGAAGTGATAAACATGGACTTCATTTTGGATTTACCTCGTACTCGTAGAGAACATGACTCAATTTGGGTGATAGTGGATAGCATAACTAAGTCACCTCACTTCTTGGATGTCAAGACTATAGATTTGGAAGAGGATTACGCCTAACTCTACATCAATGAGACAGTCAGGTTGCATGGGGTCCCCTTGTCTATCATCTTAGATAGAGGTACTTAGTTTACCTCTTATTTCTAGAAATCGCTTTAAAAAGGTCTTGGTACTAAGGTAAATCTCAATACCGCATTTCATCCCTAGACGGATGGTCAGGCGAAGCGTACCATTCAGACCTTAGAGGACATGTTGAGAGCTTGCGTGATTGATTTCAAGGGTAATTTGGATGATCACCTACCTCTCATAGAGTTCTCCTATAATAATAGCTTTCATTCTAGTATTCAGATGTCCCATTATGAGATATTAAATAGGCATAGATGCAGATCTTCTGTTGGTTGGTTCGAAGTAGGTGAAGAAGCCTTGATTGGGCTAGATTCGGTTCATGAGGATCTGGAGAAAGTTCAACTCATCAATTATAGACTAAAGACAACTCAGAGTCGTCAGAAGTCCTATGCAGGTATGACAAGAAGGGGCTTAGAGTTTGAAATTGATGATTGGATTTTCCTGAAGGTGTCACCTATGAAGGGGGTGATAAGATTTGGCAAGAAAGGGAATCTCAGTCCCAGATATATAAGTCCTTACGAAATCTTGAAAAGGATTAGTAATGTGGCTTATGAGTTAGAGTTGCCAGCAGAACTAGTAGCGATTCATCCAGTCTTTCACATTTCTTTGTTGAAGAAGTGTGTGGGTGATCCGACATCGATAGTACCATTAGAGAGTGTGGCTATGAAAGATAGTCTCACTTATGAAGAGGTGCTAGTTGAAATTCTTAACCATCAAGTTCGCAGGTTGAGTAATAAGGAAGTCACTTCAGTAAAGGTTTTTTGGAGGAGTCAGTCCGTAGAGAGAGCTACTTGGGAAATAGAAGCAGCCATGATGGCCAAGTATCATCACCTCTTCCCTTCCAATTCCGTTTCAGCTTGAGGTTATAGTTCCTCTCCAGTCTCTCAGTTTACTCTTCAGTAATTCAGTCTCAGTATCTTGTTCCCTTAGTTATTCTTGTATTTCAGCATAATTGCATATTTTTGGAACTTAGTTCAGTTAGATATCGGTTTTGAGCACTTAGTCATAGGTATTACAACTCCTCCCTCCATACTCACCTTGTTTATACTTCACTCAAGGACGAATGTTCCCAGGGGGGATATTGTAACACCTCTGATTTGAGAAGATGGATAAAAGCAGCTTTCTAGGATTTGGTGTTAGAACCGATAGAAGCCACCAACGGACCGTGTGTCAGACCATGGACCGTAGGTGGGGTCCTGTCGTTGAGTCCCACACTTAGGGAAATTTCAGGATTAAAAGATGAGACCTATAGCCGTGGTCCATGTCCGTCAATGGACCCACGAACCGTAAGTGGGGTCCTGACATTGGAGTCTTAGACTCAATGGTAAATGATCCCACCCACGACCAACCAGTATGATTCGTGGTTGGACCTATGGACTGTAGGTCTGGCCGTAGGTGAGGGTTAATAGCTATTTAGAGGAAAATGGTTGTTGGGTCAACTTTAAACGGTCATATCTTTTAGCACAAAATGAATAAGGTCTCCCATGACCTAACAAATTAAAGATAATTGAATCCTCTTTCCAACACCACTGAGTTGGCTAAAATCCAAGCTCAGAGTAAAAAAGTTATGCTCATTTTAGTGAAGCCCTATCAGGCAGGCCACCAACTACAATCTAGTTGACGGGTAGTGGTTTAAACGACGGCCCATCGATCCACTCATGAGTGGCACTTTGTCAGCTTTAAGTTAGTGTCGTTTATGTCCTTTCCCTAAGCATTGGGGATCTTAAACTACGTTGTTTGGTACCTAAACTACATAGTTTTACTTAGTCTAAGCCTAATAACCTAGTCAGACAAACCCAAAACCCTCATTCTCCAAAAATCAACCAAGTTAGAATGAAAAGAAGAGAAAGAGGAGCATGTTTCTTTCAAGAACAAGTGTCAGTGTTCTTCAAAGTTCATCCCCAAAATCCAAAGGATTTCTCTGTAAATTTCATCCCTAGGAATGTGGGATTTCACTAGTGGGTTGCTTTCATCTACTAGGTCCCTAGAATTTAGTAAGTTCCTTGATTCTACATAGCTTGTAGACCTAAGGTTTGTAAAATCTTGGGAATTTGTTGTGATTACAGTTGCTATAGAATCCATAGTCAAAACAACATGTTTTCTTGGAAACGATGCTTAATTCTTTGTATAAAACTTATAACCCTAGTTTGTGTAATGTAACACCCTGTACCCGAAAGATGGAAGCCTAACAAGATTTTGGAATTCATAGGTGTCACCCACGAGGGGCAACCACGGACCGTGGTGTGGTCCACACCCTGTAGGAGAGCCCCATTGGTGGGCACCCTGGAGACTTCCTGAGGCACTGAACCACGGCCAGGACCCACGCCTTGTGGATGGGTCCACAGCCCGTAACTAGGGGTTGTTGATGGCCAATTTTCTCTGTCAAGACCACGCTTGCCCAAGACGGACCGTAGGTCCATCCAAGGTCCGTCAGCCTGGTCATGTGGGTGGACAAATGGGGCGGTTAAGTTTAGATGCTTAAGGGTCTTTTCCGATTTTAATTAGATCAATGTGGTGTCATTTTTCCTAAACCTAGACCACCTATATAAGTATTTTTAACCCCCAAAATCTCCCAATTAAGTCATTCTCTCAAATCCCAAAAGAAAACCCAAAACTCTTCATAAATATTCTCTCTCTAGAAAGAAGAAGAAAAAAGAGATTGAAGCTGTGTCAAGTTCAAAGTCTCCAATCTTCAAAGTTTTGTGGGAATTGTGACTAAGGTATGATGGCTTTTCATCCATGGGATACTTCCTCCCATGGAGTCCCCTAGAATTGCCCAATTTAATAAAGAATTCCCCAATTCTAGTTAGGGTTTCTTCCAATGTTGTGGGTTATGATGCATGTTGATCCAATTGAGTGGATTGTGATTGTTTATGATTGAATTAGTAGAT
Organism: Solanum acaule; assembly: GCA_036250505.1. Taxonomy (NCBI): domain Eukaryota; kingdom Viridiplantae; phylum Streptophyta; class Magnoliopsida; order Solanales; family Solanaceae; genus Solanum; species Solanum acaule. The sequence goes on along the minus strand of JAJOOR010011591.1, from coordinate 30,126 downwards.
TTACATATTATTAGAGTGAAATTATATGTACCTATGCCTATTCCATGATTCTAACGAAGAATTTATATAATTGGGTTGAAGCTATGAAGGGAAACTTTATGGGTTTAGGCTTGTCCTTGTATGATTGATGAATTATGATTACAATTTCTTGAGAATGAAGCTTAGATGATGATCATGAGATCTATCGCTTTGAGAGTAAAGCTTATGATGTGAATTGTTTGTAAATGATGTTATTGTTGAGGAAGCAATACTTCCCACATTAATTGCTTAATTATGAATGTCAATGTGAAAGGCTTTCTCACATTAGTGATTCTACATTGAAAGGATTGCTCACCTAAAATGAATCTAGACTAAAAGACTATGTAAATGATGAGGCTAGAGGCGACTACCCTTGACCTCTATATATGAAGCATATGAGGTGATTTATCATACTCCTTAGAATTGAACAAGAGGTGATTCCCTATGTTCCTCATATGATGAATGGACATGGAGGCGAGTACCCATGCTCCTTATAAAATGATGTGGAGGTGAGTACCCGTGTCATATGATGTGAATGTGGAGGCTAGTACCCATGATCTTAAGGTAAGTAAGGCAAGAGGCGAATACCCATTAGCCTTTGTAAGTTAGGTAATAAGGAGAATCCCCATGTCTTTAAAAGTAAGTATAAGCTATGTGAATTATCTTATGAAGAATGCATAGCTTGGATTGTTGTGTGTGGTGCCTTCCATGAGGTATGTTGACAAAGAGGTGATGACCCAAGTCTTGACTAAGGATTAATAAGGTTACTTGAGAAGTATTCCTTTCTTATTATGATATTGATTTATTTGCATGGATTATGCTTATGGTTTATATTGACTAACCATGATGTTTATGTTGTTAATGTTAACTATCATATTTAGTACTTAATTGTACTAACGCATACTTTTGCCTACATTCTTATATTATGTAGGGTCCGGCGACATAGATTCTCACACTCGTGGCTAGCGTAGTTGTTGATCAAGGAAGTGAAGATTTGGTGAGTCCTTATTATGTTCGAGGATGTTATCACCTTTTTCTCTTATGTCTTTGTTTTATGTCTTGGACTATCGTATGGGCTGTGTCCCAAGATTTTATTCATGTTGTTTAGATGGTTTGAGGCAATGATGTTAGACTTCCGCTCGTTTTATAAAAGACATTGATTGTGTTGAAATGTTTTAAATTTTCACACCATTTTCTATTACTTTATGTTATGATATACTAAGTGGCCTGTATGAGCCTCTCGGGATCTTATACACCTTGTTACATCTAGGGGGTACCCTTGGGTCATGACAAACTTGGTAATCAGAGCATAAGGTTTAGAATGGTTCTAGGATGTCTCAAACCACGTCAAGTAGAGTCTTGTTCATAAGCGTGAAGCACGCCACATTTATGAATGAGAGGCTACTAGATGTTTAGGAAACTTCACTTCTTCATTTTCTAAGCCGTGCCATGGAGTTTAACTTTATAAGTCTTTCTCCTAATCCTTACCTGATGTTTTTCAGGATATTACTAAAAGGGCTAACACTAGAAGGATTGAGGGGGACACTGTGGATCAAGAGGTTCCTCCTCAAGCTCCTCATCAAGCTCCAATTGATCCTTTTGCTGATAATGTGACAAACGCAGAGTTTAGGTCGACTTTCCAAGTGTTGGCTCAAGCCGTGATGGCTCAAGACAATAGAGAGGTGGTAGCTCCCGTGTACCCAAATGTGGGTACGACGGCGGCAAGAGTGAGGGACTTACAAGGATGAACACTCCTAAATTTTATCGCTCCAAAGTTGAGGAGCATCCTCAAGAGTTTATCAACTAGGTCTATAAGATACTTGCTATCATGGGAGTGAATCCGGTAGAGAAGGCAGAGTTAGCCGTTTACCAACTCAAAGGGGTTGCTGAGATTTGATTCAATCAATGGAAAGAGGCAAGGCCAGAAGGAGTGGGTCCCATTGAATGGGTAAGGTTCAAAAGTGCTTTTGATGATCTATTCTTCCCTCTTGAGATGAGATAGGCCAAGGTTCTCAAGTTCATTAACCTTAGGCAAGGAAATATGAGTGTAACGAAAAACACTTTGAGGTTCACTCAACTATCTAAGTATGCTCCTTCTATTGTGGTGGATCGTAGACCAAGATGAGTAAGTTTGTGTTGGGAGTGTCAGACTTGGTAGTCAAAGAGTGCCGCACCATTATGCTTGTTCATGACATGGACATTTCTCAACCTATGGTGCATTCCCAACAAATTGAGGAAGGAAAGCTTAAGGAATGATCTAGAGAGGCAAAGAGGGCAAGACTGGATGATGGTAATATTTCACATTCTAGGTCTGGTGGATGGGGTCGTTCAAGTTTTTGGCAAAAGTTCTCTCGGCAAGGTTCTTCTAATGCTCCTCCAAGTCCTAACAATGAAAGGGTGTCTAACCCTAAGTCTCAAGGAGATGGTGGTAAGTCATCAATGCCTTCTTGTGCCAAATGTGGAAGAAATCATGATGGTAAGTGTCTAGCGGGTTCTAATGCTTGCTTTGAGTGTGGTAAATTGGATCACAAGATAAGGAATTGTCCTTCGGTTGCTAAGAATGAGGGAGATACTCGTCGTAGGGCTCAATCCTACCTTTCATCCGATCCAAGTGGTTCGGGTGGAAGTGCTCTTAAACAGAATCAGGTTTATGCTCTCCAAACTAGAGATGATCAACAAAACTCCCCGAAAGTGGTGACTGGTATGTTAAAAGTTTATCAATTAGATGTGTATGCTTTGCTTGATCCAGGAGCTACTTTGTCCTTTGTGACTCCTTATGTGGCCACGAGGTTTGATGTGCTCCTCGATGTGCTATTAGAACCTTTTTCTGTCTCTATCCCTATTGGTGATTCTGTGGTGGCTAAGAGGGTCTATAGAGGATGTCTCGTTTCCTTATCCCATAGAGTTAGTCTTGTTGATTCGGTAGAGCTTGATATGTTAGACTTTCATGTTTTCATTGGTATGGACTGGTTGCACTCTTTTTATGCTTCTATCGATTGTAGAACTCGGGTAGTCAAATTCCAGTTTCCAAATGAGCCTATCCTAGAGTGGAAGGGGAGAAATTTTATGCCTAATGGTCAGTTTATCTCTTGTCTTAAAGCTATAAAGATGATTTCTAAGGGTTGTTTATACCATCTATTTAGGGTGAGGGATATGGATTCTGAAACCCCTAGTCTTGAGTTTGTCCACGTTGTGAATGAGTTTTAGTAAGTGTTCTTACATGATCTACCCGATATTCCTCCTGAAAGGCAAATAGACTTCGGTTTTGACCTTCTCCCAGATATGCAACCTATTTCTATTCCTTCTTATAGAATGGCTCCGGCGGAACTTAATGTGTGGAAAGAACAATTGAGGGATTTGTTGGATAAGGGTTTCATCCGACCAAGTATCTCTCCATGGGGTGCTTTGGTTTTGTTTGTTCAGAAGAAAGATGGGTCCCTTCGTATGTGTATTGATTATCGACAATTGATCATGGTGGCCATTAAGAACAAGTATCCTCTTCCCAGGATATATGATTTATTTGACTAACCTTAAAGGGCAAGTCATTTCTCTAAGATTGATCTCTGGTTGGGTTATAGCCAATTGAGGGTGAAAGAAGAAGATATTCTTAAAACAACTTTAGAACCTGATATGGTCACTATGAGTTTCTAGTGATGTCCTTTGGTTTTACTAACGCTCCATCGGTGTTTATGGACTTGATGTATCGAGTGTTTAGACAGTATCTTGACATGTTTGTGATTGTGTTTATCAGTGATAGTTTGATCTATTCGAGAAGTGAGAATGAACATATTGATCATTTAAAGATCGTATAGCAAATCCTCAAGGCCCAACAACTTTTTGCAAAGTTTAGCAAATGTCAATTTTTGTTAAGGTCTGTGGCTTTCTTAGGCCATATTGTTTCAAGCGAGGGTATTATGATAGATCCAATTAAGATGGTTGCGGTCAAGAGTTTTCCTAGACCTCTATCACCGACATATATTAGAAGTTTCTTGGGTTTGGCCGGTTACTATAGAAGGTTTGTTGAGGGGTTTTCCTCCATTGCTTCCCCTTTGATGGCCTTGACTCAAAAGAAGGCTAAGTTTATATTGTCGGATGCTTGTGAGAAAAAATTTCAAGAGTTGAAGGATAGACTCACTTTTTCTCCGGTGTTGACTTTACCGAAAGGTACGGATGGTTTTGTGGTATATTGTGATTCCTCTAGAGTTGGGTTGGGATGTGTACCTATGTAAAATGGTAAGGTGATTGCCTACGCTTTAAGGCAACTTAAAATCCATGAGAAGAATTATCCTACTCACGACTTTGAATTAGCAGCGGTCGTATTTGCCTTAAAGATTTGGAGGCATTATTTGTATGGAGTACATGTTGATGTTTTCACCAACCACAAAAGTTTGCAATATGTGTTTAGTCAAAAATATTTGAATCTTTGCCAAAGAAGGTGGCTTGAATTATTGAAAGATCATGACATGAGTGTTCTTTATCACCCCGGCAAAGCTAATGTGGTTGCGGATGCCCTTAGTAGATTGTCTATGGGTATTGTTACACATGTTGATGATGATAGAAAAGAATTGGCACGAGATGTGCATAGATTTGCCCGATTGGGTATTCTATTGGTAAATTCCGACGAGGGTGGTGTCATGGTCCTTAATGATTCCGAATCATATTTTGTAAATAATGTGAAAGCTAAGCAATATCTTGATGCGACTTTGGTAAAATTAAAAGAAGGGGTACTCAAGAAGTCCATTGAGGCTTTCTCCCAAGGGGGAGATGGGGTACTTAGATACCAAGGTTGTTTATGTGTTCCAAATGTAGATGAGCAAAGGGAACAGATTTTGAAAGAAGCCCATAATTCACGGTGTTCCATTTACCTGGGAGCCACCAAGATGTACCATGATTTACGGGAAGTCTATTTGTGGAATGGGATAAAGAGGGATATTGCGGTATTTCTGGCTATATGTCCAAATTGTCAACAGGTAAAGGTTGAGCATCAAACACCGGGTGGTTTAACTCAAAATATTAGCATTCCCACTTGGAAGTGGTAAGACGTAAATATGGACTTTATAGTTGGTTTGCCTCGCACCCGGCGCCAACATTATTCTATTTGGGTGGTTGTAGATCGGATGACGAAATCGCCACATTTCCTTCCCGTCAAGGTTTCTTATTCGGCGGAAGATTATGCCAAGTTGTACTTGACAGAAATGGTAAGATTACATGGTCATGTTCCTTTATCCATTATCTTTGATAGAGGTTCTCAATTTACTTCTCAGTTTTGGAAGTCATTCCAAAAGGGACTTGGCACTAAGGTTAAGCTTAGCACAACTTTTCACCCACAAACAGATGGGCAAGCGGAGCGAACGATCCAAACTTTAGAGGATATGTTGAGAGCATGTGTCATCGATTTCAAGGGAAGTTGGGATGAGCACTTGTCACTTATAATAATAGCTACCATTCTAGTATTGGTATGGCCCCCTTTAAAGCTCTTTATGGTATGAGGTGTAGATCTCATATAGGGTGGTTTGAAGTGGGTGAAGTTGCTTTGATTGGACCCGAATTAGTTCATGAGGCTATGGAGAAAGTCTGGCTCATTAGAGAGAGGTTTATAACAGCCCAAAGCCGTTCTAAGAGACCTAGAGTTTAAGCTTAGTGATTGGGTCTATTTGAAAATCTCGCTCATGAAGGGTGTGATGAGATTTGGGAAGAAAGGGAAACATAGTCCCCAATACGTGGGCCCGTATCAAATCTTGAGATATGTTGGTAAAGTTGCTTATGAACTTGATTTGCCAAGTGATTTGGCAATCGGCCATCCCGTTTTCCATGTCTCAATGCAGTGTGTTGGAGATCCAACATCCATAGTTTCTCTTGAAGGGTTGGGAGTTGATGAGAACCTTTCATAGTTGCGGTTGAGATTTTAGACCGGCAAGTTAAGAGGTTGAGAAACAAGGAAATAGCTTCCGTGAAGGTTTTGTGGAGAAACCACTTAGTTGAAGGTGCTACTTTCGAGGCCGAGGTTGATATGAAGTCCCAATATCCTCATCTTTTTCCTTCTATTCAAGCTTGAGGTAATGATTCTCCTCTTGGTTTTCCTTATGATTTGGAGTCATGTGTGTTTTATGTGTTTCCATGATTTCTTTATATGCATATTCATGAATTGCTTAAGTTGTGAAAGAAATGATTTCTGTGAATTATTTTCCTCATGTTATTGTGCATTGAGTATGAGTTTTCTATAGACTTCATGAGATGAGTTGTTGAACATGCCTTGACTTGGAGTGGAGATTTCCTCTTTGAGTAAGTGTTTTGAGTGATGATTGTATATAGTCTCCATGATATTGTGTTGAGCATGCTTTTAAGTTTGGAGATGGTAGTTCCTCCTTAAATGTAAGAAATCTGAAAATTTCATGCATATTGGGTTGTTAGATGTACTTCCTACTTCCTTATAGTGCATTGAGTATGTTTAACTTGGAGATGATGCTCCTCCTTATTTGTGTGCATTTTGATGAGTTGCATGCATGATGGTTGCTAGTCTTGAGTCTTTTCGTCTAGAAAACGTGCTTAGAATCTCATTCGAGGACAAATGATCCTAAGGGGGAGATAACGTAACACCCCGTACCTGAAAGACAGAATCCTAACAAGATTTTGGAACTCCCAGGTATCACCCATGAGGGGCAACCACAGATCATGGTGTGGTCCATGCCCTATAGGTGAGCCCCGTCGGTGGGGACCCTGGAGAGTACCTGAGGCAGTGAACAACGGCCCGGATCCACGCCCCGTGGATGGGTCCATTGCCTATGCCTAGGGGTCGTAGATGGCCAATTTTCTCTGTCAAGACCACGCTTGACCAGGATGGACCATAAGTCCAGCCACGGTCCGTCAGCGTGGTCTCATTGGTGGACAAATAGGGTTGTTAAGTTTAGGGGCTTAAGAGTCTTTTCTTGTTTTAATTAAATCAATGGGGTGTCGTTTTGCCTAAACCAAGACCACCTATATAAGTATTTTTAACCCTTAAAATCCTCCAATTAAGTCATTCTCTCAAATCCCAAAAGAAAACCCAAAACTCCTCTAAGATATTCTCTCTCTAGAAGGAAGAAGGAAGAGATTGAAGCTAGGTCAAGTTCAAAGTCTCCAATCGAAGCTTTTGTGGGCATTGTGACTAAGGTATGATAGCTTTTTATCCATGGGATCCTTCCTCCCATGGAATTCCCCAATTCTAGTTAGGGTTTCTTCCAATGTTGTGGGTTATGATGCATGTTGATCCAATTGAGTGGATTGTAATTGTTTATAATTGAATTAGTAGAGTTATATGTTATTAGAGTGAAATTACATGTACCCATACCTATTCCATGATTCTAACCTAGAATTGATATAATTGGGTTGAAGCTATGAAGGGAAACTTTATGGGTTTAGGCTTGTCCTTAAAGGATTTATGAATTATGATTACAATTGCTTGAGAATGAAGCTTAGATGATGATCATTAGATCTAGGGCTTTGAGAGTAAAGCTTATGATGTGAATTGTTGGTAATTGATGTTATTGTTGAGGAAGGGATACTTCCTACATGAATTGCTTAATTATGACTATATGAATGTGAAAGGCTTTCTCACATTAGTGATTCTAGGTTGAAAGGATTGCTCACCTAAAATGAATCTAGACTAAAATACTAAGTAACTGATGAGGCCAGAGGCGACTACCCTTGACCTCCATATGTGAAGGATATGAGGTGATTTCCCATACTCCTTAGAATTGAACAAGATGTGATTCTTTGTGTTCCTAATATGATGAATGGACATGGAGGCAAGTACCCATGCTTCTCATGAAATGATGTGGAGGCGAGTACCTGTGTCATATGATTTGATTGTGGAGGCAAGTACCCATGATCTTAAGGTAAGTAAGGCAAGAAGCGAATACCTATTAGCCTTTGTAAATTAGGCAATGAGGTGAATCCCCATGTCTTTAAAAGTAAGTATAAACTATGTGAATTATCTTATGAAGAATGTGTAGCTTGGATTGTTGCTTGTGGTGCCTCCCATGAGGTAAGTTGACTACTATGTGATGTCCCAAGTCGTGACTAAGGATTAGTAAGGTTACTTGAGAAGTATTCCTTTCTTATTATGATATTGATTTATGTGCATGGATTATTCTTATGGCTTATAGTGACTAACCATGATGTTTATGTTGTTTATGCTAGCTATCATATTTAGTACTTAATTGTACTAACACATACTTTTGCCTACATTCTTATAAAATGTGGGGTCCAGCGGCATAGATTCTCACACTCGTGACTAGCTTCGTTGTTGATCAAGGAAGTGAAAATTTGGTGTGTCCTCATTGTGTACAAGGATGTGATCACCCTTTTCTCTTATGTCTTTCTTTTATGTCTTGGACTATTGTATGGGCTGCGTCCCAAGACTTTATTCATGTTGTTTAGATGGTTTGAGACAATGATGTTAGACTTCCACTCGTTTTATAAAAGACTTTGATTGAGTTAAAAAGTTTTAAATTTTCTCACCATTTTCTATTAATTTATGTTATGATATGCTAAGTGGCTTGTATGAGGCCTCTCGGGGTCTTATACGCCTTGTTACATCTAGGGTGTACCCTTGGGTCGTGACATGTAAATTCTAAGTTTAGGAATTATACTTGCTAGGTCAGTTAAATAGAAGGTCATGCTCCAGATTTCGAATGTCACGCTCTCAATATATAAATGCTGCATTCTCAGTTAGCATGTCAATATTTTGAGCTATTTAGTATTTAGTGTATTTTAGCTTCATATGCATTCAGTTGGGAGTAGACTTAGCACCGAGTTGGACTAGGGTTCAGCGTACCATCATAGTCCAGAACTACATGACCACATAGGATTATTAGTCCCCTCTGTTAGGCATTGATGAGTCCACAAATTAGACTCATTTAGGGCTATATTTTAATAGAAATTATGTCCTCAAATGCTTATTTTATCTCAGTATCTAATGAAAACCCTTAAGTTTCAGGTATTTGAAGTTTGAAGGAGAGCATGAACACTACTTCGCAAAAAGGAACGAAATGGCTGAAAAGAATGAAAAGGCTGAAAAGAACAAGAAAATGAAGGCTTGAGGATCGCCGAGTCCACTTGGCAAATCACCAAAGGGTCTCACTTTGCCTTTTGTTCCAGTGTGCTGAGCCCTGAAGGAAAGGATCAAGTCCGCGGAAAAATGGAGTAGTCAACGCATCGCCAAGAAGTTTCGCAAAGCAGTACTATGTCGCCCAATGACCCAGAGCACGACGATGGTGAAGGATGGTGCAAGATGGCGACGAACTACACCAAAGGGCGAATCGCCGACTTGATTGGCGATTCTGACTAATGTTGCCGAATGATCCGCCGCAAAACATATTTTTGAAAACTATAAATACTCGTTGAGTAGACATTCTTAGTATCATATTTTATTATCATATAAGTGTTTTCAGCTTGCCCGATAGGAAGGTCGCCAAACCAAGACCACTAGACTGATGGCCTAAGGAGTGGGTCGATATGAGGTTCAGCCCGAGAGGGTAATCCCTAGTCCCATATCCTAATACTCAGCTCGAAAGAGTGAGTGGGGTAAGGCGTAGGCTGGCCTTCATGCGACAAATGGGTGTCCAAGAGGAACGCATTTGAAACGGGGTAAGTTGCCCGAGAGGAAACTTATTTCCATCTAAAGCTTAGCCTAGTCACTATTATCTTGCAAATTTCCTATCGAAAGCATGTACCCAACTATTTATCTCAACTTGTATTACGGTCACACCCCAAGAACTCTTCCCCAAACTTGATTTTATTGTTATCTTTGTTGGTTTTGCTTACTAGTGACAAAACCCCCATTGTTATTTGACACTTTTGTGTCCCCTTTTAATTTACAATGTTTTTAATCTTTAATGTCTTTAGCTACGACTAGTTAGAACTTGGTTTCATTTTTCTATTAATTCTCAAACCACTCCCTTGGGACTCGACCCCAACCCTTGGTTGGGTTACTATACTATTACACGACCATAGACACTTGTACTGGAAGTTGTGTCATTGATTACGTAATTTTAAACATTAAAATGGTGTCGCTGCCGGGGAGTAGTGTTACTTGAGAATTCTTAGATTAGTAGAATTTTTGTTCTTATTAGTTGTAATTTACTAACCTTATTTTTAGTTTAGTTTTTCTTTAAGTTTGTTGGTGTAGGCAGGTTCCCTGAGCATGGCTAAGGGAAATAGTGGAAACTCGGCTTAGATGAAGCAAGAAGTCGAGGGGGACTTCACATTACCCGCACTAGTAACTCAGCTGCACGAGTTAGCCACCAAAATAACGGAGGTGGAAAACCAGTGCAAGAGTCATGGGAGGTACATACCTCCTCATGAGAGGAAGCAGTCTAGCTGCAGGGAGAACAACAGTGTTGAGAACACACTCCAAATCATTCTCCAAAAGATTACCGAACAAGGTCAAATGTTGGAAGAAATGAAGGAGAGTATTGAAGTGTTGAATCAAATGGTTGGCTCTCATTATAGGTCGATCCAGCTGATCATGACACTCCTAAATTATGCGGTGCCTCCTCTCCACTGAAATGAACTATTGGGGTTACCTAGTAACACTAGGGCCAACCCAACTAATGGGGAGTGAGTACGGACTCGCGTCGAGCCACGACGTTAAATGAGATGCTTCTTGGGAGGCAACCCAAGGTTTTAAATTCTTAAATTTTCTTTTAAAAATAACAATGTGTTAGTGGTGCAGGTTTGAATGAGGAAAGTTGTGAAAAATATAGATTGGCTAGAAAATGGTCAATTGGCGGACCGCTGAACAGGTCGGCGCATGGCCGACTAGGTCGGCGATTTCGACTTAGACCGCTATCTTGAATCCAATAAATTGATAATTCTGTAACAATCGGCGGACAAGGGATCACTTGGCGATACGCTGAGTGGATCAGCGATCGCAACTAACGTCGCCGACTAGGAGCGAACTGAATGGTTTATAATGGCCAAAGGTCCAAAAATTTGAAATCTTTCACTTTCCCTCGCTCACAAATCTCCTAAACTCGCACTAAGGTAGCATCTTCTTCAATTTAGCATTACTCTTATCATTTTAGTTTGGGACTTGTGCTCGGAATTGGAGTACTTTGCCGCCTACCTTTTCAAATCGAATTTAATTGACATTGAGGGTTGGTTCCCTTTTCCCAAATTTACATTTAGAAGTTTTGTACTCATTTGCAATAATTCTCTCATGGTGATAAGTGCTGGGCCTCTCTGCTAGGATTAAAATGTCTATTTCTATTTGAAAATCATGCCCGTAGTGTTTTGATCGTCAGGTGCCCGTATCTGCTGTGATGTTAATTGAATGAAGTCTCGTTGGGTTGTGTTTGCATGTTGTTTTGATTGTCAGGGTGAAGTCTGAGTAGCCCATGTTTGTGCTAAATGTCAAAAATTTGCTCAATGATAGAGAGGGTGACACCGCTCTTAAGAGCACATATGTCAAATGGCCTAATGCGGCAAGTCTGAAAGAAATCTGAGTATTCCGAGGTGATGGGTAGTATGGGTCTTCTTTTAATTTCATTAGTGCATGCTTTGATTTTGCTTTCGGGGTTTTGCGGGATTGCATTCGAGAAGATGGATTGAAAATAGGCACGTTGGACAATTCGACGAGTTGGGTCGAGCTCGCCAATCGTTTGGCGGTTCACCCAATTCTCCATCTCTCCCTTAGTATCAGGTCAAATTGGGTGAAATTGTAACTTTCGGCGAGAAGCCATGGGTCGGCGAGCGCACTCAGCGACTCGCCGAAAGTACTCTTGACTGCCCTTCGTATGCTACCCTTGAGACCCTGATGCAATGTAACTTTCAACGGACAAACCATTGCTTGCCGAAAGTAGTCAGCAATTCGCCGAAAGGACTCTCTTATCGCCGACTTGCCTTAATTGTGTAGCCAACCCATCAGCGAGTCCGATTTAGTTAGCTGAGTTGGTTCAGCGAGTCCATCTACAGAAAGAATCACTGTGCCTGAAGTTAAGTTGTTCTCTTATCCTTTCTCGATCTCCTGCAGATATGGTATGCACCAATTTTACCGAGAAACCACAGAAAAAGGCTAAAGGCATTACAATCAATGAAGGAGGATCAAACTCTCCAAAGAGAAAAAGGGATGACCTCCAACTGGGAGATAAAGGCAAACAAAAAAAGCACATAGCTAGGAAAGGGTACAAATGTTAAACTTGCTTTTTCTGAGTCAGAGGATGAGCAACCTTTGATGAATCAAAGGGATGAACTCAGGGCTAGAGCTCAGCCCACATCGATCGGAACCCCTTCAACTGCCACTCCCCTGACTACTGAATCAATTCCTATTCCAACACCACCTCCAGTGGTCCCTATACTCCCATAGCTCCACCTCTACCCAGATTGCTGAACAGATTAAAAGGTGATGGCTTACGAACCATTCTAGAAGAAAAGTTACTATCTATGGAGGGTTTGGATGGCAAGCACGCTGAGGTGCTTGACACACTCAAATATCATGAGTTGGAGTAGTTCACTAAGCCACGGGGACCCTAAATTCCTTCCTAGGTCCGGGAATTCTACTTAGCCTATGGAGAGTTGGTCCTAAAGAATAAGAAGAAGGCTAGTGAGATCCGACCGGTGAAGTCGGTTATGGTTAGAGGCAAGGAGGTGGAGTGTCACATCGATCATATTAATGTTGTATTGGGTTGACCGCTGCACTCGGTACTGCCCTACTAGGGTTTGCCTATTATTCCATCCCTGGATGACTTAAAGGGTTGGTTAGCTCCGATGATCTCTAACACCACCCCGAGGTGGATGGAGGCAGGAGCTTCGATTGAGAAATGGGATATGAACATTGCCTCCCGGTACTGGTTTGGTTTCATCAACAGCACTATCATGCCATCCTAGAACGAGTCCATTCTAGGTCATCCTACGGCGGCTTGACTTGGTTCTATCATGGCTAGGAAGCAGATCGACTTGGGACTGCTAGTTTCACAGGAGATGGCTATGAAAGCCAAACAGACACAGACGTCTCCACCTTTTCTTGTTCTGATCACTGAGTTATGCCGGCGTGCCGGAGTACCCCAAGATCCTACTACCGATATAGAGGTAACCCCGTCTTCCTCCACTGATATCCGGTGTATAGAGGCCGAGTTCACATAAGAGGAGGTTGATAGGAGGAGAGCAGCTCTAGCAGATACTTCTCTAGAGCTCGATGTTGACTCATTACCAGTAGAAGAACCTTCGTCTACTCCAGCCTCAGAGTCTTCAGGTATACCCGCCCCTTTTTCTCAAACTCCAGGTACCTCCTCTTCCTCTCAGCCTACCATGGTCACTCATGCCATGATCCTGAAGATGGGGCGGCTAGCCTATTCAGCGGATGTGAGGGAGATGTGATTTGAGATATCCATCCCAGGGATAATTGACAGTGCCATCTTGACTGCATTGACCCCTCTTAAGACCAGAGTCACTGCTTGCGAGAACAGACAGGGGGATACACCCAATGTTTCAGCATTAAAAGCCGAAATAGCAGAGTTGAAGAAGGATGTAGCATATTTGAAGGCTACCAACTTCATTATATTGATGCAGAGAGGGATGATGCAGGGCTTGTAGAGTTGGATGCAGAGACTAGAAGGAGTTGATATCAGTGAATGTTGAGGAGACACAAGAAAGCAAAGAGGAGGGCATATTCAGAGATTTGCCAGATCTTATAGGAGCGGTTGTGCAGCCGATGACCCAAACATTGTCGACTGAGACGTCCACAGTAGCTCCCAGTGGATTTGGCATTGCTATTCCATCTGAGGCTACTCTGGGCATTGATGCCCATGCACAGAATGCTACACCAGCTACTGAGACTTTGACAGGGAGAAAGATTGCATAGACAGGACCTTTCTTTACCTCCCTATCTGTCTTATTATACTTTTACTTTTGAACACTTTTATGTGCATTTGAGGACAAATACTTTTTATTTGTGGTGGGGCGAGGCCACATCTTTTGTGTTGACAGATTCGTGTTTTGTTTATATTTGGGTTTTGTGCTTAAATATTTTTACAATGCTTTTGTGGATGTTTGAGCTTATGGCTCCCTTTTTGTTTTAAATTATAAAAATGATTTTGACCCTTCCGGAAAATTTTAAAATTTTCCAAAAAAAATTTCCACTTCTCGTGTGTTGAAAGTGGTAGTTATTTTGCAAAATTTAAGTCTCGGCTCCAATCAATACTGATGACTTGAATAGTGCTCTCAGTTGAACAAACATGAATGTGCGGCTACGACGAGACCAAATGAAGTTGCATAGACATTATGTGAACTCTTTGCATCTTGTTGTGATTAGCTATCTATCGAATTGATTCTCTTGTAATGACCGTTGCACACTAATGAAAGTGTGTAGTCTTGTTTGACTTAAGTGTCGATGCCTAGTGTGATTAGCTTACTTTCAACCATGCATAAATAAACCTAGAATTTTCCCCGTTAGTCTGATTGATTTAGAAAGGTGCGCTCTTGAGATGATATTACGCAACTTTAAAGAGTGTAAGACAAATTTGACATATACCTCCTTTGTGGCCTACCGTGAGCGTGTGAAACTCTTTTGAACACCCCTTGAGCCTTACCTTTCTTTGGAAGAAACTTGATGAACCCTAGACCTTACTTGACCCACTACCTACAATCCTCTTGATTTGTGGTTTAGTGACTAGCCAACTTAGGCCTAAGTTGGGGGTGTGGTGAAAAGGAAAAGGAGAACTCAAGAAGTGCAAGAAAAAGTCTCTCTAACCCATGGTATTGGAAAACAAATTGGAAACCCTCCAAAAAAAATATATAAAAATAAATAAATAATAATTTGGAATAAAAGTGTAAAAGGAATTGGGTTTCCAAGCAATACATGGAGAGCGAATAAAAGGATGACTTAGAAGCACTAGAAGAAAAAGTGATTAGGGAAGAGAAAAGGACGTTTCGAGAACACCACATCTCACGATGATGAAGAAGTCACTGAGCCTAAATGACCATACATTTGGACTCAGCCCCACTACAAGCCTTAAAAAGACCTTTTTGATCTTCAGTAAGCCAATCGAAAGTCGATTGGAAAATAAGGGCAAACCTATGGGTGAAAACATGCATTGTATTCCTCTTTTTGAGTGTGAGTGTTGCATCTAATTCCTGGTCTTAAATTGATTAGCCTCTCTGTGTGAATATGGAATCATTCTTTGTGTGAGAGCATTTAGATACTTTCGTTGAGCTTGAACTTACATTAGTAGAAAGTATTATGAGCATGAGAATCTTTGGTAATGGTGTGTCACAACTTGAATCTTTGAGTACACAATTGAATCTTCACATAAGTAGTTTGAATTCTTGTTGTGTGCATTCATGATTGAGTCTTATGTAGCACTGTTTGAGACACCCTTTTTGAACAGTTGAACTTGAGTTTGCTTGAGGACAAGCAAAAGTTTAAGTTGGGGGTGTTAATGAGTCCACAAATTGGACTCATTTAGGGCTATATTTTAATAGAAATTGTGTCATCAAATGCTTATTTTTTCTTAATATCTGATGAAAACCCTTAAGTTTCAAGTATTTGAAGTTTGAAGGACAGCATGGACACTACTTCACAAAAAGGAACGAAAAGGTTGAAAAGCACAAGAAAATGAAGGCCTGAGGATCGCCGAATCCACTTGGCGAATCGCCGAAGGGTCTCACTTCGCCTTTTGTTCCAATATGCTGAGCCCTGAAGGAAAGGATCAAGTCGGCGGAAAAAGGGAGTAGTCGGTGCATCGCCAAGAAGTTCCACGAAGCAGTAATATGTCGCCTAATGACCCAGAGCACGACGATGGCGAAGGATGGTGCAAGATGGCGACGAACTACACCAAAGGGAGAATCGCCGACTTGATCGGCAATTTCGACTAATGTCACCAAATGATCCACCGTAACACATATTTTTGAAAACTATAAATACTCGTTGAGAAGACATTCTTAATATCAGATTTTATTATCATATTTTTCAATAGAACAATATAATTTTAGTACTTTTTATTTTGCTCTAAGTTTGAAGAGGGTTTTGAAAACTTGAAGAAAAAGAGGGTTTCATCTCCAAGGATTTGGACTTGGGTCTCTTGGATTCTTCATTCTTGGCCTATAACAAGACTTAAATCTTCATACCCATTTGAATGCAAGCTCATTTAGGTATAAATTTCTATCTCTTGATGTGTGGATAAAAACCCCATTCTTAGGGTGTGATTTAGCAAATATATGTTGATATTATTGTTGGGTTTTGCTTGATGATAGGTTAGATGTATTTTAATGGTGATTTCACCTAGTGGTTGTGGTTTAATTTAATGGGTTTGTAGTTGCAAATGCAAAGCCACCCATGTGTTTTTGGCTTGCTCGAGAGGGAGGTCGCGAAACCAAGACCACTAGACTGATGGCCTAAGGAGTGGGTCGACATGAGGTTCAACCAGAGAGGGTGAGCCCTAGTCCCATATCCTAACACTCAGCTCGAGAGAGTGAGTGGGGTAATGCGTAGGCCGATCTTCATGCGGCATATGGGTGTCCCAGAGGAACGCATTTGAAACGGGGTAAGTTGCCCGAGAATGCACTTATTTCCATCCAAAGCTTAGCCTAGTCACTATTATCTTGCAAATTTCCTATCGAAAGCATGTACCCAACTATTTATCTGAACTTGTATTGCGGTCAAACCCCAAGAACTCTTCCCCAAACTTGATTTTATTGTTATCTTTGTTGTTTTTGCTTACTAGTGACAAAACCCCAATTGTTATTTGACACTTTTGTGTCCCCATTTAATTTACAATGTTTTTAATCGTTAATGTCTTTAGCTACGACTAGTTAGAACTTGATTTTATTTGTCTATTAATTCTCAAAACCGCTCCCTTGGGACTCGACCCCAACCCTTGGTTGGGTTACTATACTATTACACGATTGTAGACACTTGTACTGGAAGTTGTGTCGTTGATTACGTAATTTTAAACATCAGGCATCAGTATCAGTGATCATGCCACACTCATACCTTTATACCCCTAGCAAGGTATATTGGGTCCTCTAGATGGGGCATATATATTGGACACCACGTTTAGCTCACATGGTTTATATAGGTTAATAGTAGCTTGCACAGTCAGACTCTTAGTACATTGACCAAATTTTAGGCATTTATATCAATATACAGTTCAATATGTTATCTTGATGATTAGTACTTGGTCATTGCATTCAGCTTAGCTTTTCAGTTATGTTTCAGTATTTATATACTTGCTCAGATTATGTCATTGCTCAGTTTGCCCTTTTCAGCTCATTTATCCTTCTTCAGCTTACTATATCTATATTTTTTATGCTCAGTACATTCCAAGTACTGATGCATACTCTACACTACATCCTTTCATGATGTAAGTTTAGGTACTCAGCATCCAGATCACACTTAGATCGATTCTCAGTCCTTCTATAGCAGCTTCAATGGTGAATCCTCATACTTCAAGGACAATAAAAATGCTTTCTATTTCAGTCTTTAATTTCAGTTGTTCAGTCTTGTTAGAGTTAGCTGGGGCATGTCCCATCAACTCAACTCAGTAAAAGGCTTTTCAGACATAGTAGTCGATTCAGCTCAAGTTGTTAAGTGTTGTTTTTGTCATCACTAAATTCTTCTTATATAATTGATATTCAGACTAGTTGGGTTTTGTCCCCTCTACAGATATCTATTGATTTAGCTTCTGCATAGTTCATGATTTACTTAGTTATTTTAAGTATACTTTTGTATGACAGGCTCAGGGTTAGCTTTGGGTCACTCGTGATCCTAGGTCCCATGTTACATTAAAGAGGTAGCCTCGGGGTGTAACAAATAAAATTTCCTCAAATGCATGCTCTTTTTAAGGATAGTTTTGGAAGATGGTAAAGTTTTCTCATACTTCTTAAATTTTTTGTCTAATTAAACTACATTTACATAAATTAAGACAGAGAGAGTAGTTATTTACTCCCTCCGTTCCTATGTAGTTGTTATCATTTTAGATTTCACGTCCCTTAAGAAATAGGTAAGTTTACTATTGTACCCTTATTTTGTGTTTTCTTAAAGTCAAGTTTTCAATCAATGAACATAAATTAATTTATTGTGATTAAAATATTTGACCAATGGACATTTTATGTTGGTCAAATGCTTGCTTTCAAGGCTAATAATTTTCAAGGGTAAAATAGAAAGAATAATATCATTAATGCATTAATTTTCTGAAATAACAAATATTAAAAACCATTAATTTTTAATAAGAATGACATATAAATAGGAACATAGTATTTTATTAGCTCAACTGTCTCAAAGAAATGAAGTAGGGAATGGAAACTAATTCCACATGTGAACCGACATACACCTTCACACTATATTAGACATATATTATATGTGTTGTTAATAATCCATTAAAAGATAACCACAACTTGGAAGACTTCACAAAACTCAAATCTACTTCAACTTTTTGCTTATAAAAAAATTATTAATCCTTTACTCAATCCTTATCCCTTCAAAAAATTCAAATTAACACTCTTGGATTTCTCTTTTTATAATAAAGTTTGTGAAAGTTTTAATCTCTAGAGATTGGGTTAAATTATTTCTTTTCGTAAAAATTAACCTTACAAAGTCAATTCTTGTAAAAATAATAATATTAGTAGTGAAGATGATGATGATGATGACGATGATGATAATGATGACGACGATGACAATGATGATGATGATCATGAGGATGATGATGATGACAATGACAACGACGATGATGATGAGGATGCCGATGATGATGATTCAAATCTTGCAAAATTCTTTTCAAGGAAGATACCTCAAGATGTCAGTTTATATTTTCTCGATTTTTGGTGTAACAAGCAACTTCAAAAGGTTGGTTTTATTTAAAAATAATATTTAAAAAATACGACCCTTTTGACAATTTTTTTATTGTGTGACCAACTACTACACTAGTGAAAGGATCTGCACAGAGTAGGAAACAATAACAGTGACTCTAACACAACAAGAACATTTGCACGAGATTAATTGGAAAAAGGGACACTATTTAAACTTATTTTGATAAATAACCATTAATTTTTTTTTGATTTAATTTTTAGAGCTAGGTTATCAAAAAGTGAAAAATGGGGTCGGACTGTGGGGTCATGAACCTTTTCATCACTTAAAAACTTGGGGGATAAAATACAAGTTTAAAAACAAACATTTCAATCGCAAAACTTAAAACAATAAATAAATTACATCCATCCAAAAAAAATAAAATTACAAACCCAAATTAAAAAAACATCAAATAAATTTTAATTTTTAAACCCTTTTCGAAGAACCTTTCTGAGAGAGCATCTCAGTTCTTTTCTAATTGGCCTCTTCATCTTCCATCTACCCGCCTTTTCATAATCATAATCTTCCATAAACTCCCCTTTCCCAACAACCAACATTTTCATCTTCCATTCTTAAACCATAACAAACATGAGATTCCTTAAACGTTCTTTAAAATTTCAAAATGGAACTGGAGTGGGTCTTTATTTCTTCAATCTTATTCCCCAAATTTAGTTCAATATTTCTTCTATCTTGCTCCTCTCAAGTAAGTTTAATCATTTTTTTCTATAAATTTTAACCCTATTTGACTTATTTTATTGTGCTAGTGCAGTGAAGTGCAGATTTTTGCTTAAGTTTCTCAAAATCTGACCCGTTTTAGTTCATGTTTTTGATTGCGCAATATTAATGACGTTTTTCTTTGGCTAACGCCTAGACAATTTTGGAATTTTTATGTTTATCTCATCTATCGATTTGAAAATTGTTTATGTAGTTTGGTCGACTTTAAAAGGGTTTGTGTTAATAGCATTGTCTATTTTTGTTGGAACTACTACTTGTTTTGCATATTATATTGAATATTACTCTAATTGTGTTAATAAACAAATGGTCGATATTTTAATATGACAAATTCATTTTTTCTTGTATATAGTGCAGTATGGCTAAAACTAGAGGCGACATCATTAAAGAATCTATTCCGACTGCTTCTAGAATTAAGAAACGAAGGGCTGAAGAAGTGTCATAAGTGTCTAAAGCTTCAAAAAAAATGTAGTAGAAGAACACGAGTCTAACTTGAATTTTATACAATGGCCGAGATTGACAACTACCAGGACAGCAGTGTCCAGACTAGTGATGATTTTGAATCTAGTGATGCGACAAGTCATAGCAAAGATGAGGAGAGTAGTAAAGATACCCATACTGGAGATGAGGGTAATGATCCCCTGTCCTTGCCAATTTGTGCAAGAGATATCTTTGGTAAGTCGTATAATTTAGCGACATGGATAAATGAGATGAGATCGTTTCCAGCAAAGAAAATTGTAAGAGAGAGGATAACTATTTATTTTGGACTTTAAAAAAATGTATCATGACTTCAAGGGTATTTTATTTTTACACATGAGGCATATTCCAGAATATTTCAAGTTCAATGGATAATTAGTTTATTATATGTTGTTTCCATGTGTGAAAATAATATAAAAAATTGCATAAAATGTGGTTTAGTGTGAATAATAAGCCTATTTGTTTTAGTTCAAGAGAATTTGCATTGATTATGAGGATGACTTGCTCAGCATATCCCCATGATGCAAAATTGAAAAAAATCCTTCAGAAAAGTAAAACTTTTCATTACAAGGTGACCAAGAATAAGAACATCACTTCTACAAAGGTTATAAGTTTGATCAAGGGTAATAGATTGAATAAAGAGTAGAAGTTGAAGTGCTCTTTGATTTGATTTGTCAATGCGATAGTGCTTGTCTATGATCGGTCTAAGATTATGGATTCAAACAACATCAAGATGAAGTATTATTTCAATTTCTTCAAGAGTTATCTGTGGGGGAACGAGTCTTTTGATTTAACGTGAAAATGAAAATCAATTTGAAGAAGTAGAGTAAAGTGTACAATGAAAGAGGGAATGCATCGTATGCTTTGTATGGCTTTTCTTCAGAATTCTTGGTACTTATTATCAATCATGTAGTAGATTTATGACATACCATTATATATTTGTGTAGCATTTCTTAACCCCTATTGATTTACATTGTTAGAGACTTCATAGGCAGACAAGATTAGATGCCTCCATTGTTTTCTCAAGATGTTTATTTACCTTATGACTTATGTTTAGTATTTATCACGACCCAGGGGTGCACCCTAGGTGTAACAAGGCGTACTCAACCTCGAAGGGTCTCATACCAGCCCCTTAGCATATCATAACATAAAGCAATAGAAATGATGTGGAAATTTTAAAACAATTTCCATACAATCGAAGTCTTTTATAAAAGAAAGCGGAAGTCTATAACACTTTGTCTCAAAACATCTAATGCACTTGAATAAAACTTGGGACCCAGCCCATACGAAAGTCTAAAACATAAAAGAAAGACATAAAGGAAAGGTGATTTCATCCTCGATGCTATGAGGACTCACCAAGTCTTCATCTCCTTGCTCTACTAGAAACCTAGCCACAAGAATGGAACTCAATATCGCCGGACCCTACATTTGATAAGAGTGTAGGCATGTATATGAGTTAGTACAAAATGTACTAAATATGATAGGTAGAATAACATAATAAGAGCATAACATAAGGGTTAGTCAACATAAGACATATGCCATAATCATAAGAGATACTTCATAAAACATACAGTATAAGCAAAACAGACAACATCATAGTCATAGGCATAATAAAAGCATTAGTCAACCCTTAAGTCCTTCATACCATAATAGGAACACTTCATAAGTAGCTTCAAGTCGTACTTGTGCAATGCATGGTTAAGACCCCATAATCTCACCCACACTAAGTACCACATTAGGCCATCATACATACTTACCATATTTGATCTCATGCTTAACTTATTTCTCATAGCCAAGGGAATTTCTCACCTTTAGTCAATTATAATAGGGTAGGAAACTATAGCACAATCCGATCTAAACATACATCATATAAGAGAAACACTTCCTAGGTAACCTTAAGTCATACTTGTGCAATGCATGGATAAGACCCCATAATCTCACCCATGCCAAGTACCACTTTAGGTTATCATAATCATACTTGTTGGTTAGGGACTAGTCCCTCTTTACTTATTGCCACTATTCATTAAAGGTACTTCTCTACTTATTACTAGGCAAGTCATCACACATGAAAGATTAAAATTTATCAATTCAAGGCTACCAAAGTATAGCACCATACTAGGCTAGACTAAATTACCATGGGAAGCATACTATCATGCACGTCCAAGCTAATCAAGGAAGGGTACAATTGCTCCATCCTAGATACCATGAAATGGTCGTGGCGTAACCAAGTCATGCTACCATGCAAGCATTCTATGATACTAGTTCAAGCTACATTGGAGGAGTACTATTGCTCAATCCAAGGCTACCATGAGATCTCCTACTCAAGCTACCATGAAATGGTCTTATCTTACCAAGTCAAGCTATTCATGAAGGAATACTATATCACAATTTAAAGCTACCATAATTAACATACTTTGATTCATCTTAGGTGAGCAAACCTTTCAACCTAGAATCATTCAATGTGAAAAACCCCTTTCACATTCCTACATTCATACATTCATAAGGTAGATTATGTGGGTAAAGTCCTTCCACAACAATTATATCTAGTAGCATACCATTATCCTACAAGCTTCACTCTTAAATCCTTAACATTCCTAATTCAACATATTAGCTTTACTTTCAAAACCATAGAAGTCAACATTCATAACTACAAGCCTTACTCTCAAAGCTTTACCTCTTACAATCATGATACATACCTAGATCACAAGGCATTCTATTCCCATGCTTCATTCTTAGGCAATTCTAGTCATATATCATCACATAGCCCAAATCTCAATCAATACTAACCATAGATCACCATATATACTTTAATCTAATTCAATTCATGTCTACATGCTTTTAGACTCAAGTAATTACTACACATGTCATCAACCCTAGAAGATCATCTCTAAATCCTCAATTTCCCTTCTTAAGGCATAAACCCACATTACTCTAATTTCATCACTTAGTCTAGGGTTAGGCATAGAAAACATGTATTTTCATCATAATAACATGATTTACTACTTATTCAATCATAAACAATCAATATCCACTCAATTTGATCCATACTCATCATATTGGAAGGAGCCCTAACTTGAATTAGGGATTTCATCTTCACAATTGGGGGAATTCTAGGGGACTCCATGGATGGAAGAATCCATGGATGAATAAGCTAACATACCTTGATTACAAAGAAAATAAAGATTGAAACAATGGAGACTTGGCTTGACCTAGCTTGATTCTCTTCTTCTTCTTCACTTTCTAGAGAGAGAATATTTGAGAGGGAATTGGGTTTCGTTTTGGTGAGTTGAAATAATGACTAGGATCAATGAATTTAGGGGTCTAAAGTCTTTATAAAGGTTGTCTAAATAAGGTTAAAACGACACCACTTAATCCCTAATTAATTCCAGAAAGTTCTATTAAGCCCCAACTTAACCTCCTAAAACCTACACAATACCTCACCCACGAGACCACACCCACGGGCCGTGGGTGGATCCACGGGGAGTGCTGGTCAATCATGGGTTGTGGTATGTGGGTCTTCATTTGGGGCTCTTGTCCTATGGAGCCAACCACGTGGTGTGGACCCATCCACGGGGCATGGGACCTGCCTTTGGCAGATTTCAAGGAGGGCTCACCCACGCTGCCCACCTAATGGGCATTGGTCCATCCATAGGGCGTGGATAGCCTCTTGGGTGGCCCTTGGAACTCAAAATATGTTAAACTCTCCACTCAAGGCTACAAGGTGTTACAATATCTCCCCATTGGGGCAATTAGTCCTCGAATGACATTCTAGGCACTTCTTAAGGTCACGACTCTAGACTAGAAACCCATCAAGCATGCAACACATCTAAATGCACACAACCAAGGATAAAAACTTCAACTCAAAGCTAAACATACTCAATTTAAAACAAGGGAGTAGGAACTACATCTAACAACCCAAAAAGCTTGAAATTCTCATAACTAGTCATGTTCAAGGAGGAACTACCATCTCCTAGTTACAACGTGCTCATCATACACTCATGGAGCCTTTATGCAATTTACTCTCAGAAAGCATTTATTCAAGGAAGAATCTGTCAACTCTAAACTAAGGCATGCCCATGTATTCATCTCATGAAGATCTATAGGAAATTCTACTCAATGCACTACAACATGAGGAAAATAATGCATGTAAATCATTTCTATCAAAATTTAAGCTTTTTCATGGACATGCATATAAATAAGTCATGGTCACACAATGACCTTGCTATCTAGGCACACCATCTCCTCCTTGGGAGGAAGCCTCAACGGGCTTTCTAAGTACCGTCTCCTTCAATTCTACTAAGGTCAGATCAAGATAGTTCTAAACCATTTCAAGTCATATTATCATCTTTGGTGGGGTCCACCAACCAATGATATCTAGGTATTATCTAAACACCCAACTCAAAATGACCATACATAAGATCAACCTTAACAGATAACTAACTCTTTGAAGTTGGTCAACACTTGAACTTTCCTCCCTCACCTTGACTAGGTGGTACATGCAACCCTTAAAATCAATCTTTAGGACTAGACATATTCCATACTTATGACATAAAATTCCCCCCTTCCACTCACGGATAGGCTCATTCGGGAATTACAATCACATAGGAGCATAATAGGAGTGCAACCAAAACATCACAAAGATAACATAAAAAATCTAGCAAATCAGTACCATCAATTAAGAAGCTATCAACATACGGGGATCCACATCGGGAGCACACCCTTATTCACCTATAGCTTGAAGGGCATAAAATTGGTATCTCTTAGGAGCATCCTCTCTTCTTTTAGCCTTTTCCTTAGGACAATTCCTCATCTTGTGACCACTTTCACCACAATTAAAACAATCCTCTTTACCGGCTAAACATCTACCCTCACGTCACTTTCCACACCTAGTACAAGTAAGCCATAGGGACTCATCACTAATTCCAGGTGGCTTATGGTTAGACACCCTCTCATCCTTATACTTAGGAGCATTGAAGAATCTTTTCCAGAAAACCTTTGTCGATTCCTAGAGCGACCATGTCTATCGGACCCATCATGAATGGACTGATCATTATCCATACTAGACCTCTTTTTCTCCCTAGATTTCTCTTCTTTGAGTATTGACTCCTCAATTTGTTGGGCGTACACCATAAGATGTGAGATATCCATATCATGATGGTGCATTGCCGTACGACATTCTTTTTCTACCAAGTCGGACATGCCCGTCAAAAACCTACTCATCTTATCCCGCAAATCTGCCACCATAGTTGGAGCATACTTGGATAGTTGGGTAAATTTCAAGGCATACTCCTTAACACTCATGCTACCTTGCCTTAGGTTAATGAACTCTTCCACATTAGATTCCCTCAACTCTCGGGGAAAGAACCTACAAGAAACGTTAGTTTGAACACTTCCCACTCTATGGGACCCACTCCTACCAGCCTCCCATCTTTCCATTGTTCATACCACACTTGAGCAACACCTTTCATGTGGTAAGCGGCTAACTCCGCTTTCTATACCGAAGTCATCCCCATAATAGCAAGTACCTTATAAACCTCATCTATAAACACCTTAGGATCCTCTTCTACTTTGGATCCATAAAACTCCAAAGCGTTCATCCTCATAAAATCCCTCACTCTTGAAGCAACCATACCCACCATTGGATTCATCGGAGCTACAACCTACCTATTAACTTGTGCCGTCATAGCTTGAGCCAACATTTGAAAAGCCAATCTAATCTCCGTATTCAACATAGCCGAAGGATCAATCGGAATTTGAGGATCTTGAGAAGCTTCTTGATTCGCATTGTCTTCCACAATCTTCCTAGCATTTTCCATTGTATTAGCCATATCCTGAAAACTATCGGGCACTAATTAGGAGAAAGACCTTATAGATTTAAACTCTGCACGACTTAGAGAAGTTAAGAAGTGAAGCTTCCTAATCATCTAATAGCTTCCCATTCATAAATAAGGCGCGCTTCATACTTATGAAAACGACTCTACTAGATGTGGTTTTAAGACATCCTAGAATCATTCTAAACATTGTGCTCTAATTAGCAAGTTTGTCACGACCCAGGGGTACACCCTAGATGTAACAAGGCGTACTCAACCCCGAAGGATTTCATACTAGCCCCTTAGCATATCATAACATAAAGCAATAGAAATGATGCAGAAATTTTAAAACTTTTTCCATACAATAGAAGTCTTTTATAAAAGCAAGCAGAAGTCTATAACACTTTGTCTCAAACCATCTAATACACTTGAATAAATCTTGGGACGCAGCCCATACAAAATTCTAAAACATAAAAGAAAGACATAAAGGAAAGGTGATCACATCCTCGATGCTATGAGGACTCACCAAGTCCTCAAATCCTTTCTCTACTAGAAACCTAGCCACAAGAATGGAACTCAATATCGCCGAACCCTACATTTAATAAGAATGTAGGCAACAGTATGCGTTAGTATAAAATATACTAAATATGATAGGTAGAATAACATCATAACCTAAGGGTTAGTCAACATAAGACATATGCCATAATCATAAGAGATACTTCATAAAACATGAATTATAAGCATAAGAGACAACAACATAGTCATAGGCATAATATAAGCATTAGTCAACCCATAGTCCTTCATACCATAAGAGTAACACTACATAAGTAGCTTCAAGTCATACTTGTGCAATGCATGGATAAGACCCCATAATCTCACCCACAGTAAGTACCACATTCGGCCATCATACATACTTACCATAGTTGATCTCATGCTTAGCTTATTTCTCATAGACAAGGGAATTTCTCACCTTTAGTCAATCATAAGAAAGAAGGCAACTATAGCACAATCCAATCTAAATATACATCATATAAGAGAAACACTTCCTAGGTAACCTTAAGTCATACTTATGCAATGCATGGATAATACCCCATAATCCCGCCCATGCTAAGTACCACTTTAGGTCATCATAACCATACTTGTTGGTTAGGGACTAGTCCCTCTTTACTTATTGCCACTATTTATTAAAGGTACTTTTCTACTTAGTACAAGGCAAGTCATCAGACATGAAGGTTTACAATTTATCAATTTAAGGCTACCAAGTTATATCACCATACTAGGCTAGACTAAACTACCATGGGAAGCATACTAGCATGCACATCCAAGCTATTCAAAGAAGGGTACTATTATTCCATCCTAGATACCATGAAATGGTCTTGGCCTAACCAAGTCATGCTACCATGCAAGCATTCTACAATACTAGTTCAAGCTACATTGGAGGAGTACTATTGCTCAATCCAAGGCTACAATGAGATCTCCTACTCAAGCTACCATGAAATGGTCTTATCTTACCAAGTCAAGCTATTCATGAAGGAATACTATATCACAATTTAAAGCTACCATAATTAACATACTTTGATTCATCTTAGGTGAGCAAATCTTTCATCCTAGAATCATTCAATGTGAGAAAGCCCTTTCACATTCCTACATTCATTCATTCATAAGGTAGATTATGTGCGTAATGTCCTTCCACAACAATTCTATCTAGCAGTCTACCATTATCCTACAAGCTTCACTCTTAAAGGCTTAACATTCCTAATTCATCATATTAGCTTTTCTTTCCAAACCCTAGAAGTCAACATTCATAACTACAAGCCTTACTCTCAAAGCTTTACTTCTTAAAATCATCATACATACCTAGATCACAAGGTATTCTATTCACATGCTTTATGTTGAAGAAATTCTAGTTATATATCATCATATAGCCCCAATCCCAATCAATACTAAACATAGATCATCATATATACTTTAATCTAATTCAATTTATGTCTACATGCTTTTACTCTCAAGTAATTACTACACATGTCATCAAGCTTAGAAGATCATCTCTAAATCCTCAATTTCCCTACTTAAGGCATAAACCCACATTACTTCAATTTCATTATTTAGACCAGGGTTAGGCATAGAAAACATGTAATTTCATCATAATAACATGATTCACTACTAATTCAATCATAAACAATCAATATCCACTCAATTGGATCCATACTCATCATAACCCACAATATTAAAAGGAACCCAAACATGAATTGGGGATTTCCTCTTCACAATTAGGGGAATTCTAGGGGACTCCATGGATGGAAGAATCCATGGATAAATACGCTAACATAACCTAATTACAAAATCTAGCAAATCTTGAATCAATAGAGACTTGGCTTGACCTAGCTTGATTCTCTTCTTCTTCTTCACTTTCTAGAGAGAGAATATTTGAGAGGGAATTGGGTGTTTTTTTTGGTGAGTTGAAATGATGACGAGGATCAATGCATCAAGGGGTCTAATGTCTTTATAAAGGTGGTCTAAATGAATTTAAAATGACATCACTTAAGCCCTAATTAATTCCAAAAAGTTCCATTAAGCCCTCACTTACCCGCCTAAAACCTACACACTGCCTCAGCCTCGAGACCATGCCCACGAGCAGTGGGTGGACCCATGGAGCATGCTGGTCAATCATGGGTTGTGGTTTGTGGGTCTTCATTTGGGGCTACTAACCTACGGAGCCAAACCACGTGGAGTAAACCCATCCACGAGGTGTGGGTCCTGCCTGTGGTTACTGCCTTATGTAGATTTCAAGGAGGGCCCACCCACACTGCCCACCTAAGGGGCGTGGGTGGCCTCGAAACTTAAAATGTGCTAAACTCTCCACTCAAAGCTACGGGGTGTTACAGTATTTGCCTGACAATATTTTAAGGCTTTGTTAAATGTCTAAATGTTCATCTATTTTAAGTTTCTGCATATTTTTTAGAGTCATGTAAGTCATGTAGCCAGGCCAAGGTTTTCTTGAGTGTTGGCCACATCCAATGTTTAGGCTCGGAGCGTTTCAAACATCATATCAGACCACAGAGTTCAAGTGTTTTTGTTTGTCTATGAAGCCGTGTAAGTAGAATCTTATTTATGGTTGTGAGGGCCCCACTTATATAAATCAGGGACTACAGACATTTAAGAAAAAATTCTCTTCTTTCATACTCTAAATCGTGCAGTAGAGTTGTGTCATAAAGAACTTATTTATACTCATGTGTTTCTCAAATCCATTTTACTACCCTACATACTCAAGGTGGTTGAAAAAAAGAGTTAGATTCTTATCGATGAGTTACTCTAAGTAAAAAAAAATTCATAATGTCATGAGACTGTAGAGGGGCTTAAGAGAAGCCTATGAGTGAGATTATGGGCTGAGATTCTAAAGACTGCACTCTTATTCATATAAATCGTATGTTCAAGCTAAAATCAAGATGTTCTCCCATACTCTCTTCTCTAAACCACTTTTCAGGTGAGATCCTTATGAAGGAAGTGTGTTTTAGAATAATCGAATGGTATTTTTTCACCCAAAGATATAGTATGAGTTAAGATGTTATAAGTAGTAGTAGAAAATGTACCCAAAGTTAAAAGAATGCATGCAGATGTATATTAATCTAATAAAGGGAGATAGTGATGAGGCAAATTATGTTGTTGTAGTCATTTACCTAGTAAGTCATTAACGATGAGTTTTCCTTTATGTATAGACTAAAGAATAATAATTTTGTATGGAGTTCATGATAGAGGGTAGAGGAATAGTTACGAGTTAGGATGAGTTAGAGTATATTTTAACTAGAAAAGGAGTTTATCATGATGTTTCATTGTGTTAGTAGCGACCAAGTGTAGGTGTTGAATGAAAGAGCATGAGTATTCATGAGGTTATAGCTCTAATCTAGGCTTATGATTTTTAAGGGAGAGCCCATAATATTCAGAGGGTTACAGAGCTAATTAGGCAATGATGTATAGTGAATGAGTAAATAGTACTTAAGTTGTGACTTGGAATGTGACAGTAATATGTAAGTATGTAGACTGAGAGATAAAGATTGACTACTCGTCATGAGGTCTTAGTGGGCGAGTATTTCCCAATTTTATCTAATAGTTGTAAGTTAGTATTGTCACGACCCGAGAGTACCCCCTAGTCGTAACATGGTGTATTCGACCCCGAAGGGGTCTTATACGAGCCACATAGTCATTCATTGCATTCAATAATGAAAATAGTGCGGAATAAAAAAAAACTTATTTACATCCACACATTTAAAC
>JAJOOR010011590.1:0-48941 GCA_036250505.1 Solanum acaule | reverse complement strand
TTGATTACCTCCTTGGTCCGGCAAGTAGCAACAAGGCGAGTTCTAACGTTGGCCACCGTTAAAAAGACTTCTAGACGAAAAAATTATCAATGCATGCTTCAACACTATTCAAGAATTACTTAGTTATTATTCATAC
This sequence comes from Solanum acaule, assembly GCA_036250505.1. NCBI lineage: Eukaryota > Viridiplantae > Streptophyta > Magnoliopsida > Solanales > Solanaceae > Solanum > Solanum acaule. The sequence goes on along the minus strand of JAJOOR010011590.1, from coordinate 48,805 downwards.
TTTGTTAATCGATTATGGTTCCCACAACCCTAGTAATGAAAGTTAGCTACTCATTATCTCAAAAACACAATCACAATTTATTAAAATTAATATGCTTGTGTTAATCATAAAATGTTAAGAACAATAGCTAAACTATCTTTTATTAATCACGAATACAAATAAATAATAAAGGAGAAGAAAGAATAAACCACAACTCTCCGGCTTCCACGGCGATCTTGGTTCTTGGCTTCCCTTCTTTTCTAATAATTATTTCTATGCACTATTTATAGATGTAGAAAACCCTTAAATAAAATAATTAGTCCCAATTAAATTAGGAATCCAAAACCAAAAGGAATTGGATTCCTTTTTATTTTCAGCGTGAACGGTAACCGACCGCCTCCACAATTGGTTGTTGCATTCACTTGCTGCCACGTGTATAGTAGAGTCAACTTGAAAATTTTCAATTGAAGCTGCATTTTCTTCATATATATAAATATATTATTTTATTAAATTTAATCTCTTAAGTTGCCTGCTTGATTTCCTTCTTCAATCTTCAATCTTCAATCTTCAATCTTTAATTCGTGTTAGCTCCAAACTTTTTTATTTTTTCACCAATTTAATCCTATAAATAAAATACATAATTTAGCACAATTCATAAAATTTATGCTCAAAAAGGACAAATATAAATAATAAATGTGAGGAAATAATGATTAAAAATATGTATTCTTACCACACTTAGGATAACTTGGGTAGGTTCTGGTGCCTGAAACGCTACATTGATTCTTAGAGCATGTTGCCCTTCCTTTCTGATTATTTCAGAACTTGTAGGATGGAACACTAGCTGATGAAAGTGCTGGAGCTAAAGACTTCTGCTGAAACTACGAGCAATTTCCACCATCTGATTTCTGTTGAGAATACTCATAGTTGCATGTTCTAGCCTTCTTATTCTCCTTAGCTTGTTCCCTAAGCTTATCTCCCTCAACCTGCTGAGCATGAGTCATGAGCCTAGAGATGTTCATTTTTTCCAGCAACATAGCATTCCTACACTCTATTTTCACTAAGTCGGATATCCCATAAAGAAACTTGTTCATTTGAGCCCTGGAATCAACAACCATGTGAGAAGCATAAGTGGAGAATTGGGTGAACTTGAGTCCATACTCTTAGACTGACATGGAACCCTGCCTCAAATTCATAAACTCATGAGCTTTTGCCTACCTCAACTCCCTTGGGGAGAACCTATCCATAAAGGTCTCACTAAAGCATTCCCAAGTGATAGGACCTGCATCTGTACCCATGTTCTCCTTCCTTTGAGTATACCAGATATGAGCTACATCCTTAAGCTGATAGGATGCTAACTCTACACTATCATTACCAGTTGCTTGCGTCACTCCAAAAATCTTCTTGACATCATCTATGAATATTTGGGGATCCTCACCAATCTGCGGTCCTAATAACTCAAGCGGATTCATCCTAACTAAATATTAGCATTTGCCTGAACTGGAACCTATTGGTTGTTATGGTTGGTCACACTCTGAACAATAGTTGGATAGCATTTTGAAATTCAACATTTGAAACTTCCCGATCTGGGACTGGAGGAGTTGCGTTTGCATTTCTGGCATTCGTATTCCTTTGGTAAGCTCTACAAGGAGGCATGATCTAAAACACATAACGAAGGATTAGAACGAGAAGTTGGATCATACCTCACGCACGATAAGAGTAGCAAGAAAATGAAGTTTTCCTAAAACGCTTTGTAGCCTCCTTCTCATTAGATGTGGTGCACTTCACACTCGTGAAAGGACTCTACTTAGTGTGGCTTTTCAGATATCGTAGGACTTTTAAACCTAATGCTCTGATAACAAGTTTATAATATATTGGGGATGAAATTTGACTGTAACTGATAACATGGTCAATGCAATAGAATCTGACTGAACTGTGGAAGCTACTAATAACTGACATAAAACCATATGAGATAAATGTGGAGTCCGATGTATACACCTCATCGAGACGACCCAATATACCCTGCCAGAGGCATAGATGCATGACTGGCGTGATCACTAAAATATAATGCCCAATAGAGGGGACTTAACCTATGGAGCACGTAGTTCTGGGACTTGAGGGTGATTGACCCTAGTCCACTGTGTATTAAGCTACTCCCATTTGAATATGTAATTAACAATTTATGACTAAAATTCTGTAATACTGGATAGCTCAAAATATTGTCATGCAACTGAGAATGCAACATTAATATACTGATAATGAAACATTTGAAAACTGAGGCATGCATGTATATATCTGAAATAACTGACCTAGCATGTGTAATTCATGAACTAAAAGAACTACATAGCAAGGATTCTGAATTCATAAAAGAATCTACAGAGAACGATACTGAATTCATGATAATCTGATTTGAATCATTCTAACAATTAAATCCCAACAATTTCTAACATTCAAGAAACCCTAGGTCTAGATAACATTAAGATATTCAAGAATCTGACTGAATTCTAGGGACCTAATGGGCAAAAGTAACCCACTAGTGAAATCCCACATACTTGGTAATGAATTCCAAGGAGAATACATTCGATTTTGGGGCTAAAACTGATGAAAACCTTACTGTATTTTGGAAAGCTTTGGTCGACTCTTTCTCTTCTATGGTTCTAAGTTTGATAAATATTTGGTGAATAATTGATTAGGGTAAGTTCTAATTAGTTTACTAGGCTAAAATTGACCAAAGTCATGTAGTTTAGGGGTTAAATGACATACTTTAGGGGTCCAACGGATAAGGAAAAGACCAAATGAGCCCTTACTTAAAATTTGTTGAAGCAACCTACGTACTGATCAATGGTCCGTGGACGGATCCATGATCCATTCTGTTAGTCCATCGATCGACTTCAGAGGATGGATTCTGGGGGTCCTGAAGGTCTCAACCTACAGACTGATTGACGATACGTCGAGTGATCCATGATTTGTCCTGTCAGTCCATCGATCGACTTTAGAGGATGGATTCTGGGGGTCTCAGGGTATCGACCTACGGAATGATTGACGATCCATCGACTGATCCACTATCTGTCCTGTCAGTATGTCGATCGACTTTAGAAGATAGATTATGGGGGTCCTGAGGAGCTCAACCTACGGACTGGTCAACGATCTGTCGACTGATCCACGATCCGTCCTGTCAGTCTGTTGATTGACTTTAGAAGATGGATTCTGGGGGTCCTGAGGGTCTCGACCTACAGACTGATCGACAATCCATGGACTGGTGCACGATCCATCTTGTCAGTCCGTTGATCGACTTCAGATGATGGGTTCTGGTGAGGGCTGCAGGTGGCCATCCATGGACCACCAGGATTGATCGTGGGTCATCCTATGGTTCGTGGGTGGCAGACGTGGATTGCACCTTTAACATTTGGAAATCTACTGATTTGGTCTATTTTCGAATACGGGGTGTTACACTTACCTAATTGAATCAATGAATAAGAGCTATCCTAATGAACTAACTTGGATTGATTGTCAAGGACATCCTTCCATGAGACATTAGTTATGTAAGACTTAATAAGTATTCCGTGGGAATTATCCTTGGCACGGAGTGGATATTGACAATGATATAGAAGCTCTCCTGTTAGTTAAGACCGGGTTTCTAGAAGAGGTCTCATGAGATGAAAGCTCTCCCGTTAGTAGAGGTCGGGTTCCTAGTAGTAATCTCCGTATCCCATTAACTATGCGCCCCCATAGGTTATCTAGCTAATGGATCCACCTAAGCTAAGAGTTCATGGTTCTACCTTAGGCAAGTAGAACAACCCTTTTCGGTGTGGGAGACACCGGATGATCATGTTTTAGCTCACATGGTCTCTATGTCGGTTAAGGCTATTTATCCCACAATAATAACATAAATAATGAACTATGGTTACTCAAGAGACTTTGTATATCAGTTCAAAGACGTTTTAAAGATGATTATGACTTATGACTTCTACTATCTCATATGATGTTTAAACTTGGCAAATTGCATGCTTTCAAATGAAATGTCCCTTTTTGCATGTTTTTAATGTTTTTATACATGGCTACCATACTTAGTGTATTTTTGTGCTAATCCCTACTTTTCCTACATTTTTCTCAAGTGTAGGGTCCGGTTCTTGAGGTGATCATTCTAGTGGCTAAAGCTTGGACTTGAGTACCTTCTAAGCTTATTGGTGAGTCAACATGTCTCGAGGACGAATTTTTTCTTATGTTGTAGTTTCTTTCATGTACTTTCCCTTTTCAAACATGTTGTATAGTTCAGGCCCTATTTTATTCAAGTATTGTAATAAATGGCAATATTGAGACAACTCTAGACTTCCGCTTTCGTTTATGAAAAAAATTTATGACTTGAAATGCATTTTTACTCTTTATTATTCTAGTACTTTATGTTATGATTAACTAAGTGGCTTACATGGTGCCTTTCGGGGTTCTATGTGCCTTGTTACATCTAAGGCGTACCCTGGGTCATGACAAACTTGGTAATCAGAGCACGAAGTTTAGAATAATTCTAGGATGATGTCTCATAAGCCACGTCTAGTAGAGTCGTGTTCATGCGTGTGAAGCACGCCACACTTATGAATGAGAGGCTACAAGATGTCATGGAAATTTCACTTCTTCATTACTCTTAAGTTGTTCCTTAGAGTTTAACCCTAAAATATTTTTGTTTCCTAATCCTTGTCTTGTGTCTTTAGGCTATGAATACACGAAGGGTTAATGCTAGAAGGATGGAAGATGAAAATGTGAATCAGTTCAAGGAGCTCCTCCTCAAGATCCCCATGCCCCGATAGATCCTTTGGTTAAGAATGTGACCCATGAGGAGTTTAGATCGACTATCCAAATTTTGGCTCAAGCCATGACGGCTCAAGCCAATAGAGAAGTTGTAGCTCCGGTGAATCCTAATGTGAATTCAGCTGCTTTAACGGTGAGCAATTTTGCTTGAATGAACCCTCCGGATTTCATGGCTCCAAAGTGGAAGAGGATCCTCAAAGGTTCATCAACGAGGTTTATAAAGTACTTGCTATTATGGGGGTATCGTCGGATGAGAAGGCAGAGTTAGCCGCCTACCAACTAAAAGTTGTGGCTCAAGTGTCAAGGGATAAGATGAGTAGGTTTATGTCGGGTGTGTTCGACTTGGTTGAAAAAAAGTGTCGTACGACAATGCTCCTCCATGACATGGATATCTCAAAGCCTATGGTATACACTCAACAAATTGAGGAATCGAAACTTAAGGAGAAGAATAGGGAGGTAAAAAGGTCTAGAACCAGTGATGGGAATTTCTCCAACTCAAGGTCCGATGGACAAGGTCTCCCTAGATTTTGACAAAGGTTTTTCGGTAAAGATTCATATATTGCTCCTCCTAAGTCTAATAAGGAAAGGGTGTCTAACCCTAAACCTTAAGGAGGAAATAGAGGTGGTTCTTCTTTTTCTAGATCTACATGTGCTAAGTACCTAGCTGACACCGATGGATGTTTTAGTTGCAAAAAGAGTGGCCACAAAATGAGATATTTCCCCATGCTTGAGGCAAAGGGAAGAGAAAGTAAACAAGCTCCTCTAAGCAGTTCAAACTCCAATGCCCCAAAGAAAAACCGCTTTATGCTCTTCAATCCCGAGGTGACCAAGAGAACTCCCCGGATATAGTGACCAGTAGTTAAAATTCGTTCTTATGGATGTGTATGCCTTGTTAGATCCCGGTGCTACTTTATCCTTTGTGATGTGTTATGTGGCGAGGTGATTTAATGTTTCTCCGAAAGTGCTATTAGAACCCTTTTCGGTCTCTACTCTTATTGGTGACTCGGTGGTGTCTAAGAGAGTCTATTGGAGATTTCCCATTTCCTTACCCCATAGAGTTACTTTGGTGGACTTGGTAGAGTTAGACATGTTAGACTTTGATGTGATTTTAGGTACGGATTGGTTGCATGCATGTTATGCCTCTATCAATCGTAGGACTCGGGTGGTTAGATTCCAATTCCCAAATGAGCCTATCTTAGAGTGGAAGGGGGAAATTATATGCCTAGAGGTCTATTGGTCTCTTGTCTTAAAGCTAGGAAGATGATCTCAAAAGGGTCTATTTACCATCTTGTTAGGGTGAGGGATGTGGATTTTGAAACCCCTTCTCTAGAGTCGGTTTCAGTATTTAGTGAGTTCCCAGAAGTTTTCTTCGATAATATACCTGGTATACCTTCCGATAATTGACCTTCTATCGGATGCACAACCTATTTTAATCCCTCTTTATAGAATGGCTTCGACGGAGTTGAAAGAGTTGAAAAAGAAATTAAGGGATTTGTTAGATAAGGGTTACATCCGACCGAGTATCTCTCTATGGGTTGCTCCCGTGTTCTTTGTTAGAAAGAAAGATGGGTCTCTTTGAATGTGAATTGATTACTGACAATTGAATAAAGTGACCATCAGAAATAAATATCCTCTACCAAGGATAGATGACTTGTTTGACCAACTTCAAGGGACTAGCAATTTCTCTAAGATTGATGTTCGTTCGGGTTATCACCAATTGAGGGTGAGAGGGGATGATATTCCAAAGACCTCCTCTAGAAGTTGGTATGGTCATTATGAGTTTGTGTTAATGTCGTTTGGGTTGACTAATGCTCCGACAGTGTTTATGGACTTGATGAATAGAGTGTTTATACAATACCTAGCTAATGTGGTAGTAGATTCTCATAGTCGATTGTCGATGGGTAGTATGGCTCATATAGAGGATAAAAAGAAATAGTTGGTTTGTGATGTGCATAGGTTGGCCAGACTAGGTGTTCAACTAGTGGATTCTGCCAAGGGTGGTGTCATGGTCCATAATGGTTCAAAATCGTCCTTTGTGATGGATGTGAAGTCTAAACAAAGTCTTGATCCTATCTTGGTTGAGTTGAAAGAGGGGGTACTTGAAAAGTCCGTAGAGTCTTTCTCCCAAGAGGGAGATAGGGTACTAAGGTATCAAGGTAGGTAATGTGTCCCAAAGGTTGAAGGTTTGAAGGAGAAAATTTTAGAAGAAAGCCATATTTCTCGATATTATATTCACCTGGAAGCCACCAAAATGTACCGTGCCCTACGGGAAGTCTATTGGTGGAATGGGATGAAGAAGGATTTCGCGGAATTTATGGCCAAATGGCCTAATTTTCAAAGAGTAAAGGTTGAGCACCAAAGGCCAGGAGGATTGTCACAAGATATTGCTATTCCTACTTGGAAGTGGGAAGATATGAACATGGATTTTATCGTAGGCTTGCCACGTACTCGGCAGCAACAAAACTCGATATGGGTATTAGTGGACCGGATGACTAAGTCTGCTCATTTCATTCCCATCAAGGTGTACTATTCGGCGGAAGAGTATGCTAAATTGTATTTGAGAGAGATAGTAAGTTTACATGAAGTACCTTTGTCTACAATTTCGGATCGAGGTACCCAATTTACCTCACAGTTTTGGAGGTCTTTCCAAAATGAGCTAGGTACCAAGGTGAATCTTAGCACAACTTTTCACCCTCAAACAGATGGTCAGGCGGAACGCACCATTCAGACTTTGGAAGATATGCTTAGAGCATGTGTGATAGATTTTAAGGGCAATTGGGATGACCATATGCCTTTAGTTGAGTTTGCTTATAATAACAGTTATCATTCAAGTATCGACATGGTTCCCTTTGAGGCACTCTATGGTAGGAGATGTAGGTCTCCTATAGGATTGTTTGAAGTGGGAGAAGTTTCTTTCCTAGGTCCGAAAATGGTGCATGAGGCCATTGAGTAGATTCGGGTTATTAGTGAGAGGTTGAGGACGGCCCAAAGTCGGCAAAAGTCCTATGACAATGTTAGAAGGAGAGATCTCGAGTTCGAGGTGCATGATTGGGTTTATTGGAAAATCTCGCCCATGAAGGGTGTTATGAGGTTTGGAAAGAAGGGGATCTTAGTCCTCGGTTTGTGGATCCTTATGAGATTTTGAGGCATGTTGGCAAGGTTGCATATCAGTTGGCGTTGGTGCATCCAGTGTTCCATGGCTCAATGTTGAAGAAATGTATTGGGGATCCATCAACCATAGTTCCCTTAGAGGATCTAGAGATTAAGGAGAACATTGCTTGTGAAGAGGTACCGGTTGAGATCCTAGACCAGCAAGTTAAGAGATTCATAAACAAGGAAGTTGTCTCCATGAAGGTATTGTGGAGGAATCACTTAGTTGAGGGTGCTACTTGGGAGGCCGAGACCGATATGAAGTCCCGATATCCTCATCTTTTTCCTTCCTCTCCTATTCCAACTTGAGGTGATGAGTTCCTCTTGAGTTTTCTTGTTTAGGAGTCATGTGTGATTTATGTGTTTCCATGATTTCCTTATATAATGCATGCTCATGAAAAAGTTTAGGTTTAGTAAGAAAATGAGTTTTCATCATGTTGTTGTGCATTGAGTATGAGTTGCCTATTTTACTTCATGAGGTGAATTGATGAACATGCTTTATATGTATGTGCTTTTCTTGAGAAAATGGCCTAATGGTTTCATGAGATTGTGTTGAGCATGCTTTAAGTCTTGGAGAAGGTAGTTCCTCCAAAGAACATGAGAAATGTTAAAATTTTATGCATAATGGGTTGTTAGATGTAGTTCCTACTTCGTTTTGATGCATTGAATATGTTTAAGATGGAGTTGATGTTCCCTCCTTTGAATTGTGCATTATTTTGATGTTGCATACATAATGGGCTGGTAATCTTGAGTGTTTACTTCCGTAAGGTGTCTTGATCGTCATTCGAGGAAGAATGTTCCCAAGGGGGAGATATGCAACACCCCAGAAACTAGTAGGCTAAACAAGAGCTTAACATGAGGGTTAGGGTCGTAAATGTAACTCCCCGTACTTAAAATAAAGGATTTCGTGTTATAACGTCAAGGTACAACCCCTCAAGGACCAACCATGGATCATTGAGGAGGACCCTTGGAAGCTGCCAAAAAGCAGTGAACCACGGCAGGACCCACGCACCATGGGTGGGTCCATGCCCCGTGGATGGCGGGGTCCGTGGATGGACAAAAATCTGTCACCAAACCACAATTGACCAGGATGGTCCATGGTTCCATCCACGACCCGTCAACTTGGTCTCATGGATGGTGACCTGTTGGCATTTATGGGGTTAAGTTTAGGGGTACTTTGGGTTTTTTTGGTTTTAATTAATATTAAGTGGTGTCGTTTTAGCCTAATTTAGACCACCTATATAAGGATTTAAATCCCCTAAACTAAGTCATCCAACTCATTATTTCTAAAACTCAAATCAATTCCAAAAATTCTCTCTCTAGAAAACTCAAAGAAGAAGAAGAAGAAGAAGAAGAAGGTGAAGGCTATGGTTCAAGAAGAAAGGATCTTTACATCAAATTCATAGGGCTTTGTGATTTAGGTATGGTGGTTTTCATCCATGGGTAGCTTTCCCCATGGAGCCCTCTCAAAATCTTCAATTGCAAATGGTAGAATCACCCCAATTAGCTAGGGTTTTCTTCATTCAACATGGGTTATTTGATCTTATGATTTTAATGGTTTGATAATGTTTAAATACGCATGAATTGATGATCTACAATGCTTTTATGATGATTCCCTTATGAACCCATGCAAATCCCCATATTTCTCCAAATTGTGATCTCATAGGTTGGATTGTTGATTGTGAAAGAAGAGTTTGTATGATCTAATGTATGAATTGATGGAATTACAGGAAATTATGAAGAAATCCCTATCGAATGCAAAAATTCTAGATTTGGTGATTGATTATGGCTTTGAACCTTGGAAGGGCAAAGTGTGAGTTTATGCATGATCTTATGAACTTATGTAAATGCTATGAAGGTGCTTTGAGAGTAAAATCCCAATGTTAATTGTATTGTTGGGTAGTTGAAGGGCCATTCTCATGAAACACTTACAACCATGATGTGAAATGTTTTCTCACATAGAAAGAGTCCTTTGGTTAAAAGGCTATTCTCACCTAATTAAATCAATGAATAAGAGCTATCATAATTAACTAACTTGGATTGATTGTCAAGGACATCCTTCCACGAGACATGAGTTAAGTAAGACTTAATAAGTATTCTGTGGGAATTATGCTTAGCACAGAGTGGATATTGACAATGAGATGAAAGCTCTCCCGTTAGTTGAGGCCGGGTTTCTATAAGAGGTCTCATGAGATGGAAGCTCTCCCGTTAATAGAGGCCGGGTTTCTAGTACCAATCTCTGTATGCCATAAACTAGGTGCCCCCATAGGTTATCTAGACAGTGGATCCACCTAAGTTAAGAGTTCATGATTCTACCTTAGGAAAGTAGAACAACCCTTTTCGGTGTGGGAGATACTGAGTGATCATGTTTTAGCTCATATGGTCTTTATGTCGGTTAAGGTTGTTCTTCCCATAGTAAGAACATGAATAATGAACTATGGTTACTCAAGAGACTTTGTATATGAGTTGAAAGGTGTTTTAAAGATGATTATGACTTATGACTTATATTGTCTCATATGATGTCTAAACTTGGCAACTGGCATGCTTTCAAATGAAATGTCCCTTTTTGCATATTTTTAATGTTTTTATGCATGGCTACCATACTTGGTGCATTTTTGTGCTAACCCCTACTTTTCCTACATTTTCCCCAAGTGTAGGGTTCGGTTCTCGAGGTGATCATTCTAGTGGCTAAAGCTTGGACTTGAGTATCTTCCGAGCTTGTTGGTGAGTCCTCATGTTTCGAGGATGATTGTTTCCTATGTTGTAGGCTTTTTCATGTACTTTCCCCATTCAGACATGTTGTATGGTCTAGGCCCTATTTCATTTAAGCATTGTTATAGATGGCTATATTGAGACAAGTCTAGACTTTTGCTTTTGTTTATGAAAAACTTTTAAGACTTGAGATGCGTTTTTACTCACTATTATTCTAGTACTTTATGTATGATATGCTAAGTGGCTTACATGGAGCCTTTTGGGTTCTATGTGCCTTGTTACATCTAGGGATACCCTGCGTCGTGACAAAAGTCATTATGAATAAAAGGTATCATATTCCATGTATAGATGACTCGTTTAGTTGCTTTGGTAATCTCTAAGATTTATTTGAGGTTTGATCACTATCAATGGTGGGTTAGGGAAGAGGATATCTCTAAGCTAGTTTTTAAGACCTATTATGACAACCATGAGTTCTTGATTATGTGTTTTGGGTTAACTGAAGCCCCCAATGACATTTATGGAGTTGATGAATAAAGTGTTCATGCCCTATTTGAATTTATTTTTTATAATCTTCATTAACGATATTTCGATCTACTATCATATAGCATGGAGAAGCATGAATAGCCTTTGAGAATTGTGCTCTATAATTTGAAGAAAAGTAACTTTATGCAAAAATTTCTATGTGTGAGTTCTAACTCAGCTTCGTGACTTATTTGGGCATATGGTGACTAAGAATGATATTATTGCAGATGAGAGAGTATTAAAACAAGTAGATATTGGGATAGGTCTACTTCACCTTTTGAGAGACAGAGCTTTATGGGTTTGACCGGTTACTACAGATGGGACTTTGATGACTTCTCTTTCATTGTGTATTTATTGAAAAAACTAACTCATAATAATTTGGCTTTCCAATAATTCGAGGAGTGTGAGGCGAGCTTTCAAAAATAAAAGGCATTGTTGACTTCAAACTCAATTTTGACCTGGCCGATGAAAGATGAAGGGTTCAAGGAGTATTGTAATGCTTAAAAAGTTTATCTTGAGATTGTTTTGATTTATAAAAGAAAGAAAATAAAGTATACTTTGAGACAATTGAATGTGTAGGAAAATCACTACACTATTCATTATTTAGAGTTCATAATGATGATTTTTTTTTTGAAAACTTGGAGGCATTATTTACTTTGAGAGAATTGAGAGATGTTCACCAATTATCGTAGTATTCAATATATTTCTAGACAAAGATAGGCTAAAGTTACTTAAGGATTATAATATCACTATATTACATCACGTAAGAAAGGTAAATGTTGTAGTAAATGCGTTGAGTCATAAGTCAGTTAGTATGAGCTACTTGATTATGTTATGAGTGGAATAGAAGTTTAATCCTTAGCTAATAGATTTGCAAGACTTGATATTTCGAAGCCTAATGGAGTTCTTGCTCATATTAAGGTATACTCCCTTCTAGTGGATCAATTCAAGGCCAAACAGTTCGAAGTTCAGAAGTTGAATATAATTCAAGACAAGGTGTTGAAGAGTGAATACATCCTAGATATAGATTTATTATGTGGTTGGCCATATAGAAGAAACTTGCAACTTTTGTGAGACTGATGAAGATTGGAATTACTATACCTTCTAATTATGCTTTTTGTGGACAACAATTGGAGACCTTTTCCCACTTATTTTTATTGTAGAGTTACCAGCAACATTTGGAGCCAAGTACTACAGTGGGTGGGACATAGTAGGTAAATCATGAGTTGGGATGATAAAGTGCAATGGATGAGCCAACGTAACACCCTGGAAACTAGCAAGTTGAACTGGTGAGTTCTATAGCCTTTCGTAAGAGTTTTGGAGTGTAGTATCAAGGTTAAACCTCGTAAAACTGATTCCCATACTTAGAATAGGGCTTTAAGGGTTAGGGCATCAAGATACGACCACCAAAGGGGTCCTTGGGGAGGACCCTTAAGACAGCCCAAATCTGCAAATTTGCAGGTCGCCTATGTTTGGCCACCTACGGCCAGTAGGTGGACCCACGCACCATAAGTGTTGGTCGTGGGTCAAGGCCTGCTCTTGGCCTGCAAGGGTAAGCCTCAGACACCATCTACAAAGTAGCAGCACGAGCCTTGAACCCACCCACGGTCCGTGGGTGGGTGATCCGTAGGTCCTGGCAGTTTTAACATTTTTAGTTTTAGTTAGGGGTTTAGGGAATTAATTAAGTAATTAGTTAGGGATTATGGAGGTCGGTTGATTAGTAAAATAACCACCTATAAATCCCTAATAAGACCCTAAAATTAAGTCATTAACTCATTCATCTAAGAACCCCCAAATACTCTCCAAATATTCTCTCTCTACAAGTGAGGAAAAAGAAGAAGAAGAAGAGAAGAGAAGAGGGCAAATATCCTCCATTGATTCAAGATTTCTTTAGGGATTTGAAAATAGGTATGCTTAGCTTATTCATCTATGGGTTCTTCCCACGTAGAGATCCCATAGTTTCCCCCAATTGTTAAGTCAAAAACCCAATTCTAGCTAGGGTTGTGCTTATATTGTGGGTAGGGTTTGGGTATGATTCCAATCTAGTGGATAATACCTAATTATGATTGATTTAGCTTTGTTTAGTGATAGTATGATGAATTCATGTGATTTATATGGTAAACCCTAGTCTACATTGATGAATGCGATATTTGTGGGTTTATGCCATTAAAGGCAAAGTTGAAGGTTCAAAGGTGATCTTCCTAAATCAGTGTCATGTATAGTAATTGATCAAAGTTAGGATCATATAATCATGAATTGAACTAGACTTTATTGAATATGAAGGATCTTGACTTGTGAAGTTAGAATTGAACCTTTATGAATCAATTATGACTAGAATCACTTAGTAGTAAAGAATGTGATTGAATATCTTGTAATTTAGACATGAATTATGATAGCATGAAGTTAAGCATGAAAGTAGGGCGTGTAGCCATCAATGTTAGGGCTTTGGGGGTAAAGCCAATATTATGTGATTGTGTTGTGTATTACTTCTCTTTTACACACTTAGGCATGAATATGCTAGGAGATCCAAGGTTCTCTCACATAGAATGATTCTACGGTGGCCTAATAACCTAAAATGAATCAAAGCATGTTAGTCTAGAATAGCTTGAAGTTGTGACATATGTTCCCTTCATGTATAGCTTGGCTTAGTAGGATAAGACCAAGGTTGATAGTCGTTGATAGTCTGGATAGAGGATCTGTACTCTCCTAAGGTATAACTTGACTTGGCATTGTAAAAATGCATTTCATGGTAGCATGAGTTAGGAGTAATCGTGGCAGTCTAGGATTGAGGATTTATACTCTCCTATGGGTAGCTTGAACTAGCATTGTTAGGATGCCTTCATGGTAGTATGACTTGGTTTGGCCAAGACTATTTCATGGTAGCTTTGGGATAGAGGACTTATTCTCTCCTAACGGTAGCTTGACTTTACATTGTAAGATGCATTTCAAGGGTAGCTTGAGTTAGGTTAGTCATCGTAGCTTGGGATTGAGGACTCATACTCTCGTAAGGATAGCTTAGGATTGAAAATCATACTCTCCCAAGGATAGCTTGCATTTGAATCATAGTATACTTGTAAGTGCAGCATGACTTAGTTGGTGTAGGACTATTTCATGGTAGCTAGGATAGGACACTTGCACCTTTCCTAGGGTAGCTTGGACTTGCATGATAGTGTGTCTTCCAAGGTAGTTAGCTTAGCTTAACCTAGTTATGTTAGTAAGATGATAGTGTGGTCTAGCCTATTAGGGGGTTATTCCTTGGTAGCCTTGAATAGAGGCAAATAGAATAGAGGGACTAGTCCCTAACTAGTGAACATTCATGATAGTCTAAAGAGGTACTTAGTGTGGGTAGTAGTATGGGATGATTTCCATACATTGCACAAGTATGACTTAAGGCTAGGTATGAAGGGTTCCTACACATAGTATAGACTTATCTAGGGTTGTTTCTATAGTTGCCCTCCAAGATATGATTGACTAAAGGTGATAGTTCCTTTGTCTATATGAAGATAGCCAATAGTAAGACCAAAGTAGGGTGAATATGACTAAAATGATTTCAAGGTTATGCTTAGTGTGAAGGGTAATATGGGATGCCTTTCATGCATTGCACAAGTGTGCTTTGAAGTCACTTAGAAGTATGGCGTTCTTATAGTAGAAAGGCTTAAGACTTAACCATGCATATAGACTATGATTAAGATGACCAAAAAGGGATACTTGGCTTGGGTGGTATTATGGGATGCTATTCTTGCTTTGCACATGTATGTTTCTGAGGTTACTTGAGAATGGTGCTATTATGGTATAGATGACTACTAGTCAATTAAGCTTATATGATTATGACTTATCTCATATGCTCATTAACTATGTCTTATGTTGACTTATGTTTATATGATGCTTATGTTGGAGATCATGCTATGACTATGATGATTATGCTATCACTATGTTATTATCTCTTATGCTTATGTCTTATGTTGACTAACCATTTTGAGATCTTCTTATGGTGTTGTGTTAGCTTTCATACTTGGTACATTTTGTACTAATGCATATTGCCTACATTCTAATCAATGTAGGGTTTCAGAGATTGAGTTCCTTGAAGGCTAGGTTCCAAGAAGCAAGAAGAGTTGAAGAATTGGTAAGTCCTCATAGCTTCGAGGACAAACCCATATTTCCTTTATGTCATTCCTTTATGTTTTAGACTTTGTATGGGCAGCGTCCCAAGAGTTTTATTCAAGAGTTTAATAGATGGTTTGAGACAAAAGAGTAGTAAAGACTTTCGCTTGCTTATGAAAATGTTTTCGATTGTATGGTTTAAAAGAAGTTTTAAATTTTCCATAATTTTCTAATATCTTATGTTATGATGATGCTAAGGGATTGTATGAGACCCCTTCGAGGTCAAGTATGCCATGTTACGTCTAGGGGGTACCCCTGGGTCGTGACAGCCAAATTACAAAGAAAAGAGCATGGCTAGCGGAGATAAAAAAAATTGTGTTTTTGCAATAGCTATGAACATGTTGAAAGCTAGGAACTATACTCAATTTCAAAGGAGACCATTCCATTCAGAGGTGATGATTAAAGATATGGTGATTCATATACACGTTCGAGGTAGGAACAATGTCGTATAGAGAATGAGTGATGTGAGGCAATATATATATATATATATATTTTAATCATTATTTGGCTCACATTTATTGTTTGTATTTGTCCTTTTTAGTATAATTTTATGAATTGTGCATAATAGTGTATTTTATTTGTAAGAGTAAATTGGTGTAAAGATGAAGAAGTTTGGAGCTAAAAGAAATTAATGATGGAGGATTATAAAAGGAAATCAAACAGGCAACTTTATAGATTAAATTGAATATAATGATATATAATACATATAAGCGGCAAAGTGCACATTCAATTGGAAACTGAAGGGACAGTATGATTGATTCCATGTGGAAACTAAGGAAGGACCTTCAAATGCTGAGGCGGTTATAGAATACACGTACAATTAGGAAATTCAATTCCATTTGAATTTGATTTTTGAATTTGTTTTGGACTCAATTATCCACCCACGTCCCGTGGATGAGGGTCGTGGGTCAAGCCTGTAAAACTAAGCTGCAGTACACCACCCACGAAGGACTAGTATGGTCCGTACACCCAACCACAGTCCGTGGGTTGGGGTCTCGTGGGTGGGGCAGTTTTGAAGTTTAGTTGTTTAAGTTAGGGGGTTAGGGGAAGGTTCTAGAATTAGTTAGTTGTTATGTAGGATCGTTTTATTAATAATTAGGCTTCAAATATAAACCTAATAGACCCCTAATTAAGTCATTCCAAATTCATTCTCTCAACTCACCAAAAAGAAACCCAAAATCCTCTTTCTATAAAGAAGAAGAACAAGAAGAAGAAGGTGAAGTCTAAGGTTGAAGGGGCTGACTTTGCTACTCAAATTCGCATAGACTCTTCACCTAAGGTATGTTAGCTTATTCATCTATGGGTTCTTCTACCCATAGAGCCCTTTAGGTTTCCCCTAATTGTGAAGACAAAACCCAATTCTAGCTATGGTTTATTTCTACATGGTGGGTAGTGTTGAAGTATGATTCCAGTCAAGTGGATAATACTTAATTATGATTGATTTAGCATTGAATTGTGATATTATGATGAATATATATGATTTGCATGATTAACCCTAGTCTAATTGATGAATTTGATATTTTATGGGTTTATGCCATGAAAGGTGAATGTGAGGAATTAAGGTTTATCTTCTAAAATTGATAATGTCTATATTAATTTTTCAAGATTAAAATCAAGTAGACATGAATTGAATTAGATTGTAGTGTACATTGGGGATCTTGACTTGTAAAGATTGAAGTTGAACCCTTTTGATGAATTATGACTAGAATCACTTGATAACAAAGAATGTGATTAGAATGCCTTGAAATCTAGGTGTAATCGATGATTGTGAGAAGTAAGGCTTTGATAGTAAGGCTTGTAGTCATGAATGTTGAATCACTAGGGATTTGAGAGTAAAGATAATGTGATGAATAGAAGTCTAATAGGTAGAATTGGGGTAAAAGACCTATACTCACCTAACCTACCTTATAAGTGCTTCAAATTATAAAGTGATTAAGTCACTTGATCATGGATTGATAGTCAAGGACGTCCTTCCATGAGACATGAGTGTTAAAGCAAGGCATAATAGTAAATCTTTGGGGTGTATGCTTGGCCTCAAGTGGATATTAACAATGAGATGGAGTGTCACACAAGATAGGGTCCGGCCTCCAAGTTTAAAGGAGGACCACACCTAGTTGATGTGAGGACTATCCAAGATAAAGGGGGAACTCTTACATAGTAGAGTGTGGGTTTTCCCAAAGTTAGGTCTCATGAGCTGGAAGCCTTCACATAGTTGAGTTAAGGTTTCTAGTATCAATCTCCATATTGAATGAACAAAGACATTCTTGAAGAAGTATCTCATAGTGTTCAAAAGAATAAATGAACTAAGACTTACTTAAAAGAAGTACCTCATAGTGTTCAAAAGCATAAATGGATTGAGACATGCTTAAGTAAGTATCTCATAGGGTCCATCTTAATAATGAACTTATACATGCTTAAAG
This sequence comes from Solanum acaule, assembly GCA_036250505.1. Taxonomy (NCBI): domain Eukaryota; kingdom Viridiplantae; phylum Streptophyta; class Magnoliopsida; order Solanales; family Solanaceae; genus Solanum; species Solanum acaule. The sequence goes on along the minus strand of JAJOOR010011590.1, from coordinate 31,061 downwards.
AAGTATCTCATAGGGTTCAACCTAATAATGAACTAACATGTGCTTAAGGGAGTACCTCATAGTGTTCTAAGGTCTAAAGAGAGGAACTAGGTTCCAAACCAAGAAGTATTAGTATGAGGACCTAAAAGTGGTACTTAGTATGAATAGTATTATGGGATGCTCTTCATGCATTGCACAAGTATGTATGACTTGAAGCTACTTATGAGAGTCTAAGGCTTGACTAGTAATGTTGACTATGTTTAGGATGACCAAAAAGGGATACTTAGCTTGGATGGTATTATGGGATGGCATTCATGCATTGCACAAGTATGCTTCGAGGTTACTTGAGAGTGGTCTTATTATGATGTGAATGACTAAGAGTTGAATAATGCTTATATGTTGCTTGTATTGGAGACTTTGCTTTTTATTATAATATTGTCTCTTATGCTTATAATTGATGTTTCATGAAGTATTGGATTATGTCTTACGTTCACTAACCCTTGTGTTATGCTCTTATGATTTTATGTTAGCTAACATATTTAGTACGCTTTGTACTAACACATACTTTCCCTACATTTTAATCAAATGTAAGGTTTGGAGATTTGAGTCCCAATCTTGAAGCTAGGTTTCTAAGGAGCAAAGGAGTGAAGATTCGGTGAGTCATCATAGCTTCGAGGACAAACCCACTATTTCCTTTATGTCTTTTATTTCATGTTTTGAGACTATTGTATGGGCTATGTCCCAAGAGTTCTATTCAAAGTTGTATTGGATGGTTTGAGAAAAGTTTAGAAAATACTTCCGCTTGTCTTTAATAAAAGACTTCGATTGTATGGATAATGTTTTTAAATTTTATGTACTTTTCTATTATCTTATGTTCATGATATGCTAAGGGCTTGTATGAGGCTTTTCGGAGTCTTGTATACCGTGTCACATCTAGGGGGTACTCCTGGGTCGTGACAGAAATTTAAATGCTCGTCAATTGGGCATGTCTATCCCCACTCAATGATGTAGTTAGATAGTCAATTGGAGTAGGCGATTAGAGGTCGGGAGATCATAATCATAAAATCAACCTTCTAAATCAGTAATTTGATAACTATAGTTGATTTATTACATGAGATGTGATACATGAAACATTAAGCATGTTGCGGCTGTGGAATTGTCCCAAACGTTGTAAGTAATTTTAATGTTTCATTCTTGCATTCTTTTGTTTAGGAATAAAATTCAAATTCTTTTGCCACACTTGAATAAATAATTAGACTAGTATAATTTATAAAAAAAAATAGTTTATCTACAAGTCCATTTGGGTTCTATATATTACTTGCGTGTGCAATTGGGAGAAACAGGTTTTTGGCTCCGTTGCCAGGGACTTAGAAATTAACTATTCTTCTAGGTTATACTCTTTCTTTTTATTTATTTAAATTTTTTATTTTTCTAACTTTTTCTGAACAAATATTTTTTTTCCTATGAATAATTTGGTACTCTTATTCATATGGATGATTGGGATAAATCGTGGTTGCGTGAGGATTATTCTTATAAATATCCTTGTAATTATTTTAATGGCAGCACATGGAGATCGAGTGTACTATATATCATATATGTGGTGTCCAATATGTTCATTAGAACGGTGGTCCTAACTCTTATTCCCCTCCCCCGAACCCCTATTATAATTCTTCTATCATTTGTGATGTTGGTAGGGGTGATGAAATGGAGAATGCTAAAAGAGAGATGCAATACATATTTTTAAAGAAATTTATGGACATGATGGACAAAAATAATTCTAAACTCACAGAACTAGAATCAATAATGATGGAAGAACAAAGAAAAAACATGAAAATACGGGCAATATTCATGGAACTGCAAGCTAAGGTTGTGCTAATCAATTGTGAGTTACAGACCTAGCTAATACTCAATAAAAGGAAGAGGTTGAATCCCAACAAGAAGAGAGTTGTGAAGAAGCTGTGATAGTGAGCCAATCTTGGCTACAAGAACAAACTCAACTTCTAAATTTTCAAGAGTCTATCAGTGATCGTCTGACATACATGACAACCCAACTAATAAAAGGGAGAGTTGAGCTCACACATGAAATAGATCAATTTTCCTCAGATATTTATAACTTGGAGGCTCACTTGAACGAAAAGATTGAGGCATCTGATGTCTAATTACCAATTGTCGTGGATGATGATCAACTAGTGGAGTAAAAAAAAGAAATCCAACCATTCAAATATACCTTATTGATGTCACGACCCATGGGTACCCCCTAGATGTAACATGACGTATAGAACCCCCGAATGACTCCATACAAGCTACTTAGCTCTCATAACATGAGAAATGGAACAATAAGAGTAAAACAATAGTCCAAGTCCAAAACATTGTATAAAATGAAAAAGGAAGTCTAAAACACTTGTGTCATCATAGCCATCTAATACAACAGAATGAAATGGGGTCTAGCCCATACATCATGTCCAAAATATAAATACATGAAAGAAACTGAAAACAATAAGACTCCATCCTCGAAGCATGAGGACTCACAAAAGGTCGGAAATGTCTCAAGTCAATCTCTAGCCACGAAATTGATGTCCTTGACTACCGGACCCTACATTTGGGGAAATGTAGGCAAGAGTATGTATTAGTACAAAACAATGTACCAATATGATATCCATGCATAAAAGCATTTAAATCATGATAAAAGGGACATTTCATTTCATGACATGCAATTGACGAAGCTAAAGCATGATATAACAGAGTTAGAAAACATAAGCCATAACATCATGGCCAATGGAAGCTAACTTCATCTTTGAAACATTTGAACTCATATATGATACTTCTTGAAGTAACCTTAGTTCATTATTACTTGTGGAGAATTAGCCTTAACCAACATAGAGACCATGTGAGCTATAACATGATCCTCGGTGTCTCCGTCACCGAAAAGGGTTGTCCTACTTGCCAAGGTAGAACCAAGACTAGCTTAAGTGGATCCATAAGCTAATCAACCTATGGGGGCACATAGTTAAGAGATAAGAAGATTGCTACTAGAAACCCAGCCTCTACTAACAGGTGAGCTTCCATCTCATGAGATTGCTTCTAGAAACCCGGCCTCTACTACGAGATATCTTCCATCCCATCATCAATATCCACTCGATGCTAAGCATAAATCCCATGGAATAGTCATTTCTTACTTGATTTCATTATTCATGGAAAGGTGCCCTTGGACAACCAAACCAAGCTAGTTTCATAAGGATATCTCTTACTCTTTGATTCAATTAGGTGAGAAAGCCTTTCAACCTAAGAATCTTTTCTATGTGAAAAAACCTTTCACATCATGCTATTATGTGTTTATGAGAATATCCTTTCATAACACAACATCATCATTGGTACTTACTCTCAAATCACCCTCAAAACATTTGCATAGATGTCATAATAAAATGCACAAGTCCATAATTTACCTCTTGAGGTCAAACCCCACTTGCAATCATCAAGACTTAGAAAACATAGCTTAGATATGGATTTCATCATAAATATATGTAAATCTTGCAATACATGCTTAATTTCATAAAACTCTTCCTTGAAGATCAAAATCCCACATCATATGATTCATAACTTGAAAACATGGGGATTACATAGGTTCATGGGGAAATCAACATAAAATCATCATATTTCATCTATTCATGCATAAGAAATCATAATTCTATCATTTAAATCAATAATGAAAAGAACTCATGATAATTAAAGAAACCCCTAACTCAATTGGGGAATTCTACCTTTTAAAATATTGGAATTTGGGAACTCCATGGATGAAAGGAATTCATGGATGAAAACAATCATACCTTAAATCCAAAAGCTAGCCTTCAATGGAGGAATTGATACCTTGACTTGAAACCCTAAGTTGAATCTTCTTCTTCTTTAAGTTTCTAGAGAGAGAAATTATGACGACCCGAGGCTACCTACTTGGCGTAACACGGGACCTAGGATCATGAGTGACCCCAAGCTAACCCTGTGTCTGGCATATCATAAGCATATTGGAAATAACTAAGTAAGATAAGAACTATGCAAAAGCTAAACATAGGTTATTTAGAAAATAAGGAATACCCAACTCGTCTGAATGTATAATCCATATTAAGAGTTTAATAACAACTGAAAGATAAAGTCAACAGTTCAAGTTGATTCTACTACTATGTCTGAAAAGCCTCTAACTGAGTTGAGTTGCTGGGACATTCCCCCCAGCTAATTCTAACAAAAATAAACCTGAAATGTAAAGACTAAAATGAAAGCATGTATATTATCCTCTGAATATGAGGCCTTACCACTGAAGTTGTTGAATGCTGACCGAGAATCGATCTAAGCGTGGTCTGAATGTTGAGTACATGAACCTACATCATGAAAGGATATAGCGCAGAGTATGCGTCAGTACTTGGAATGACTAGCGTAATCACAAAACATGGAGTCTGATGTATACGCCCCATCGAGAGGACCCAATATACCTTGTCAGGGGTATAAAGGCATGACTAGCGTAATTACAAAAGCTAATGCCCAACAGAGGGGAGTTATAATCCTACGGGGGCACGTAGTTATGAGACTATGAGGGTACACTGAACCATTGTCCAACTCGGTGTTAAGTCTACTCCCAACTGAATAAGTAAATGACTGAAATGTAACTAAAATACTGACATATTGAATAGCTCAAATACTGAAATGCAAATCTGAGAATGCAATATTTATATACTGACAACATTCGAAACTGGAGCATGATTATCGGTTTAACTGACCTAGCATGTACAATTCATGAACTAAGAGAATCTACACAACTAGGGTTTCTAAGTTTCACACAAGGAACTGAACAAACCTTCCAAGAAACATGTTATTTAGATTATAGATACCATAACAACTGAAATCATAAAAATATCCTAAGATTTTACAAACCCGAGGTCTAAAAAAGATATGGAGAATCAAGGATCTGACTGAATTCTAGGGACCTAGTGGATAAAAGGAACCCAGTAGTGAAATCCTACATACCTTGTGACAAAATCTACAGAGAAATCCTTTGATTTCGAGGCTAAAACTTGAAAAGAACATATTGTGTGTTCTTAAGAGGGCTTTCAACTTTTCTCTCCTTTTTGGCTCTAATTTCAATGAATTTTGGTGAATAATGATTTGTGTTATCCTCTAACTAGGTTATTAGGCTTATACTGAGTAAAACGACGTAGTTGAAGTGCCCAAAGCATAAGGGAAAAGACTAAAATGACCCTGACTTAAAAGCTAATGAAGCCATCGACGGACCTGACCGATGGACCGTGGACCAACACACAGTCCGTCCTGGTATGGATTGGCGTCTGGGACTTGGTTCTCAGTGGAACAATCCACGGACATGGACCACAAACAGTGGGCCCACCTACGGTTCGTAGGTTCGGCCATGGTCGTGATTTTTTTGGGAATTCTCGGTGGCCAACCCACGGACCCTACCAACGATCCGTGGTCCAAGCCACGGGCCGTGGTTTGGCCTTCGTCGGTGGCACCTGTAAGTTTTGAAAATCTGCACTTTGGTCTTTCTCTAATCCGGGGTGTTACATTATCTCTCCCTTGGGAACATTCATTCTCGAATGAAATCTAAAATAGCTGAGTATGGAGGGAAAGAGCCACAATCCCTACCACTAAATACTAGAAACTGAAATCTAACTGAACTGAGTTCCAAGAACATGCAAATATGTTGAAATGCAAGAAAAACTGAAGGAACACGATACTAAGACTGAATTACGGAAGAGTAAACTGAGAGACTAGAGAGGAACAATTACCTCAAGCTGAAATAGAATCAGAAGGAAAGAGATAAGGATACTTAGCCTTCATAGTTGCTTCTACTTCCCAAGTAGCCCCTCTATGGACTAACTCCTCCACAAAACCTTCACCGAAGTGACTTCTTTATTTCTCAACCTACGAACCTGACGGTCAAGAATCTCAACTATAACCTCTTTATAAGTGAGACTATTCATCACAACCACACTCTCTAATGGTACTATTTATGCTGGATCACCCACACACTTCTTCAACAAAGAAATGTGAAAGACTGGATGAACCTCTGCTAGTTCTGCTGACAACTCTAACTCATAAGCCACATTACCAACCCTTTTCAGGATTTTGTAAGGACCCACATAGCTAGGACTAAGCTTCCCTTTCTTGCCAAATCTCATCACCCCCTTCATAGGTGACACCTTAGGAAAACCCAATCATCGATTTCAAACTCTAAGTCCCTTCTCCTCACATTTGCATAGGACTTCTTACGACTCTGGGTTGTGTTTAATCTATCTGTGATTAGTTGAACCTTCTCCATAGCCTCATGAACCGAATCTAGCCCAATCAAAGTGGCTTCACCTACTTCAAACCAACCAATCGGGGATCTATATCTACGCCCATATAGTTCCTCATATGGGGCCATCTAAATACTGGAATAAAAGCTATTATTATAGGCGAACTCTATGAGGGGTAGGTGATCATCCTAACTGCCCTTGAAATTGATCACGCAAGCTCTCAACATGTCCTTTAAGGTTTGAATGGTACATTTTGCCTAACCATCCGCCTGTGGATGAATTGTTGTATTGAGATTTACCTGAGTACCAAGACCTTTGAGAAAAAATTTCCAAAAATGAGAGGTAAACTAAGGACCTCTATCTGAGATGATACACAAGGGGACCCTATGAAACCTAACTATCTCATTGATGTAGAGTTTGGCTTAGTCCTCCGCTGAATCTGTAGTCTCGACAGCCAAGAAGTGAGTGGACTTAGTGACTCTGTCTACTATCACCCAAATGGAGTCATGATGTCTGCGAGTACGAGGTAAACCCATAATGAAGTCCATATGTATCACTTCCCACTTCCATGTAGGAATGTTAATCTCCTGAGCCATACCTTGGTTTCTGATGTTCTACCTTAACATGTTGAAAGTTAGAACACTTAGCCACAAAATCTACTGTGTCCCTCTTCTTGTCGTTCCACCAAAAGACTTCTCTTAGATCATGGTACATCTTAGTAGCACCTGGATGAATGGAATACCTGGAGTTATGGGCTTCTGTAAGGATTTGTTGCCTCAACTCACCCATATTAGGAACACATAAGCGACCCTTGTAACAAAGCACACCATCTCCCCCTTGGTAGAAAACCTCAACTTTCTAGTGATAAACTTCACCTTTCAACTGAAGTCATATAGGATCACTGTCCTATTTTTCCTTAACCTCCTCCACCAATGAAGATTCGAATCCATTCTGAACTATCACCCAATTATCTAATGTGTCCCTAAAGCAAACTCCTAAGCGAGCAAGCCGGTGAAAATCTTTGGCTAGCCTTTTCCTTTCTTCCTCAACATGTGTTACACTACCCATAGACAGCCTGCTGAGAGTATCATCCACTACATTGGCCTTACCAGGATGGTAAAGCACATTCATGTCATAGTCTTTGAGGAATTCAAGCCATTTACTTTGACGACGATTCAACTCTTTCTGGGTGAACACATATTGGAGGCTCTTATGATCTGTGAATACGTCAACATGAACACCATACAAGTAGTGTCTCCAAATCTTTAAGGCAAATACTATAGCTGCAAGCTCGAGGTCATGATTCAGGTAGTTCTTCTCATGGACCTTAAGTTGTCTAGAAGCATAAGCTATGACTTTGCCTCTCTTCATCAGCATGCAACCTAGGTCGACCCTGGATGTATCACATTAAACTACATAGCCATCTGAACCATCTGGTAGAGTCAAGAATGGAGTTATAGTCAACCTAGTTTTCAGTTCTAAGAAGCTTTTCTCACACTCATTTAAGAATTGAAATTTGACCATCTTCTGAGTCAACTTGGTCAATGGGGAAGCTATGGATGAAAATCCTTCAACAAATCTACTGTAATAATCGGTCAAACCCAAGAAACTTCTGATATCTGTTGGAGAGGTAGGTCCGGGCCAGTGTTGTACTACCTCAATTTTCTGTTAGTCCACTCGAATCCCTTCACTGGATAACACATGACCAAGGAAAGCCACCGACTGCAACTAGAATTCACATTTGTTGAACTTAGCGAATAACTGGCGATCTTTGAGAGTTTCCAGAACAACTCTTAGAAAAGTCACATGCTCCTCCTCACTTCGAGAATAAATGAGGATATCATCAATAAAGACGATGACTAACAAGTTCAAATACTATTTGAACACCTTGTTCATTAAATCTATGAAAGTTGCAGGAGCATTTGTTAGTACAAAAGACATAACTACATATTTATAATGACCATACGGAGTTCTGAAAGATGTCTTCAAAATGTCACTATCTATGACTCTGAGCTGATTATTGTCGGATCTGAGGTCTATCTTAGAAAAACAACTAGCACCTTGAAGTTGGTCGAACAGGTCATCAATCCTAGGGATGGGATACTTATTCTTGATGGTGACTTTGTTCAACTGACAATAGTCAATGCACATTTTAAGAGAACCATCTTTCTTTTTCACGAACAATATTGGAGCACCCCATGGAGAGATACTAAGTCTAATGAAGCTTTTATCTAGAAGGTTTTTCAACTGATCTTTCAATTCCTTAAGCTCGGTTGGATCCATTATATAAGGAGGAATCGAAATGGGTTGGGTATTGAGAAGGAGATCTATTTCGAAGTCTATTTCCCTTATGGGAGAACTCCGAGAAGATCTTCTGGAAACACTTCTATAAAATTGTTTACTACAGGGACTGACTCAAGAGTTGGGGTTTTGGAGTTTGAATCCTTAGCTCGAAAAAGATGATAGACATACCCCTTTGAGATCATCATCCTGGCCTTAAGGTAAGAGATAAATCGACCCATAGGTAGTGAGCTACTACCATTCCATTCTAAGACTAGCTCATATGGAAACTGAAACTGTCACGACCCAAGGCTAGGCCCTAGATGTGATACGGCGTACTCGACCCCGAAGGGGTCTTATACAAGCCTCATAGCATTCTTGAACATAAGATCATAGGAAAATAAAAGGGGAATTTAAAACTTTCTTTACAATCGAAAACATCTTTCATAAAAGTAAGCGGAAAACTTCTAACTTTTTCTCAAACCATCTAAATTCTCTTCGAATAAAACAATGGGACATAGCCCATACAAAAGCTCTAAGCATAACATATAAGACATAAAGGAAAGGGTTGGGTTCGTCCTCAAAACTATGAGGACTCACCAAATCTTCAACTCCACTCTCCTTAGAAACCCATCTTCTATGTACAAGACATCCAATCACCAAACCCTACACTTTGGTAAAAAGGAAGAAATATGGGTTAGCACATTAGATGTACTAAGTATGGAAGCCATGCGAAAACATGTTTAAAACGGACATTTTATTTAAAAGTCATGTTTTTATGCCATTTTGATAAAACCTCCATGAACATAAACATAAGAGGCATAATATTCAAACATAACCAACATACAAGTCATATTTTCACATTTGAACGTAATCAACATATAAACCATTACCTTCACATTAAGCCTTCACCTCAAGTAACCCTCAAGCTATACCTTGTGCAATGTATGGATAGCGTCCCATACCACCACCCACACTAAGGTACCACCTTAAAGTCACCAAAATGAACTTACCATTCAACCTTTCCATCTTCATACAATACTCATACATAAGAGACATAAACATTACATAAGTCATATCATGACATAAGGACCATCACCTAAGACAACGCCTAAATCATATTTGTACAATGTGCAAGTACAATCCCATACTACTACTCACACTAAGTACTCCTTTGAAGTCACCATAGGAAAGGCACATTCATACTCAACAAGTCATAACAAGGAAGTAACTCATAATACAATCCATGTAAAACATGCATCATCTCATTTAAGCATAAGTCACATTCTTCATTAACTTCATTACATTAAGAAGGCCTTCATTCATTAGACATTAGATCAACATTCTTCATAAGCATCATCATAAGAGCACATTCATTACACTTAACATTATAAAGGAACACACCACAACCTCTCTCAAAGCCTACTTGTGCAATTCATAGATGGCGTCCCATACCACCACCCACACTAAGTAGTGCATTCTTAAGAAGCCATAACTCATTAACATTCTTTGTGGGAGTAAGCCTTAACCGACATAGACCATGTGAGCAACTCATGGAATCCCGGTGTCACCCTCACCGGATAAGGGATTCCTACTTGCCTAAGGTAGGACCATTGTTTTTAGCTTAAGTGGATCCACTAGCTAGACCTATGTGGGCACATAGTTATGGGATAGGGAGATATCTACTAGATACCCTACCTCAAATCATGGATGAGCATCCATCCCAAGAGGTTGCTACTAGATACCCTGCCTCAACTCACGGATGAGCATCCATCCCAATTCATATCCACTCGGTGCTTGGTATTATTCCCCACGGAGTACTTAACATTTATTACATTAGTTCATTATGGGATAAGAGATCATTACTAGATACCCCGCCGCAACTCATGGATGAGTATCCACCTCAAACCCAACATTCACTAAAATGGGATATAGGGATTGTTACTAGATACTCCGCCTCAACTCACGGATGAGTATCCATCCCATCCCAACATCCATTCATTGGAAAGCTCATAGATTCAAAGATGAGAATAACCTTTCACCTAGGAATCCCATATTGTGAGAAAGTCCTTTCACAACATGTCTTTTCATTCATTAGAGTACAATTGAGAATAGCCTTTCAATAGACTCATCATCATGAACATTATCATAGAGCTTCATTCATTATTCATTCATGAGTGTGTGTGAGCATGTGAGAATAACCTTTCACATAATCATCATCATTCATAAGTTTAATTGAGAATATACTTTTAATCACCACATACTTCATTCTAAACATGATCATCATTCATTCATTTAGATCGTACACATACTTCACATCATAATTATACATAGATCCTTCATATATAGAGATACAAGGAAGATATCCATCAATTCAATACCACAATATACATAGTAAGTAAACACCTCCACCTTTCAAGTGGATCCATAGCTCAAGCACAATTATACTTCAACATGCAATTAGGTCATAACTTGCCCTTTCAAGGCCATGATCACAAGTCACCAACAAACCTTTAATTACTTACATTAGGCATGAATAGTGATACAATTCAACAATCTAAATCAATTTAGGCATAATCCATCAACATTCGTTCATGATCAACAAACCCACTTCATAAAGGCACAAATTAGGAATGAGAGAATGCATGGTTTCATAGAGTATTTTCATCATAAATCATCAATTAAACACTAATACAATCATAATTTTTCATTAGAAACCATTTGAATACATTTGATGAAAGAACCCATGAGATTGAGTAAAACCCTAGATTTTTCATAACATGAAATCACTTTGGAATTGGCTCCTTGAATGAAAAGTTGGACAAGGATCAAGACTACCATATCTTTAATGCAGAAATCCCACCAAAATACCTTGAAAAACTTGAAGATTTGACCTTGAGAGCTTGAAGTCTTTACCTCTAATGGAGGTTTCTTGAGAGAGACTTTTGGAGGGGAGGGGAGGTTTTGATTTGTTGTTTTGAAATAATGAAGTCTAAAATAGATGTTAATACTTTTAATACTCTTAAATACTTTAATAAACCAAAAATAACCATCCAAACACTTAACTAAACTAATTAGCTAATTACTAAACAACCCCTCACTTGGCCAAACCAAATCTGCAGATTGTAGGTCCAATCGATGGACCACCATCCATGGACCGTGGTTGGGATCATGGACCATCCGGCATGGGCGTGGTTTGTGACTTCAAGGTGGTTTTGGGGACCATGACCTACGGAGGCCATCCACAGGGCGTGGATGGACCTACGAGGCATGGTCCCTTCCGTAGATCACCAAGTTTTGGCAAGTCTTTTGGTTTCAAGGGGTTAGGCTTAGGGTCCTCCTCAAGGTCCCCTAGGGTGGTCCTTGGGGAGTCGTACCTTGACGTTTAACCCCTAAACCCCTCAACCATAGCTCGAGACAACATCAAACCACTTCAAACCTCATGACAAACTCACACACTTACTAGTTAGGCTCTAGTTTCACTTATTCGTTTTATGGGTCGTTACACCAAACGATTCCAGTTCTACTATCGACTGAGGCATAACATGAATGTAACCAATCCATGCCTAGAATGATATCGAAATCTACCATTTCTAAATCTACAAGATCTGTTAAGGTGACTTTCTGAGACACTGTGACAGGGCAATTTTTGTATACCCTTCTAGCTATAACTGGGTCACCAACTGGAGTAGAGACTGATAAGGGTTCTGACAGAGATATGCATTAATACCACAAGATTCCTTCCACTGCTGGTACCAAGTGTAGGACACTCCCTTCAATTAATAGGTGGCCAAATCTGCACTCTCGACTTGAGTGATGCCCATAATGTTTGTTACCTTTTAGATGTCATCGAGTAACTGTTGTGGATCTTATTCTATCTTAGATGTATGAAACTATGTAGGGTTTATCTGAGTAAAGTCTTGGATTCTTGTTGTAGCATGTTAGTCTATGGCAGAGCTGGGACCATAGCCTACTGATTTACCTGGGTAGTCATGGCCTGAGCAAGTACTTGGTAAGCAGCCATGAACTCTGCATGCATGACTTGCTCCTTTAATGGGTTTATTGGAGCTGTTGGTTGATTCCTTGCATTACCTCTGCTGGGAGGCATTTTTCAAAATCCGAAGAGAATGATTTAGAAGGAGATTGATAGAGTTCATACTCACGCATGATAAGAATAGCAAGGAAAGTGTGAAGTTTTTTTAAAACACTTCATAGATGTGGTGCACTTCACACCCATAAAAGAGACTCTACTTAGTGCGGATTTCAGACATCCTAGGACTCTTGGACCTAATGCTCTGATACCAAGTTTGTCAGACCCCAAGGCTACCCCTTGGCATAACACAAGACCTAGAATCATGAGTTACCCCAAGCTAACCCTATGTCTGGTATATCATAAGCATACTGGAAATGACTAAGTAAGATAGGAACTATGCGGAAGTTAAAAAGAGGTTATTTGAAAAAATAGGGAATACCCAACTTGTCTGAATGTATAAACCATACTAAGAGTTTAATAACAACTAAAAGATAAACTCAATAATTCAAGCTGATTCTACTACTATGTTTGAAAAGCCTCTAACTGAGTTGAGTTGCTAGGACATGCCCCAAGCTAACTCTAACAAAATTGAAACTGAAATGTAAAGACTAAAATGAAAGCATGTCTATTGTCCTCGGATTATGAGGACCCACCACTAAAGCTGCTGAATGATGATCGAGAATGTTACACTGTGAAAAATGGTAATTTAACCTAGAGCTAAATGTAATGTTTAAAAATTATAAAAAAATGATTCCCCGTAGATTAGTGAACCATCTACACTTGACCCTAGGTTTTAAGAGTCTAGGCCTAAGGGGCAAGTGTCAAGCCAAAGGGGCAAGCCATGGCCAAAGGCCAATGCTGCCCCAAACTTGAGCACACTACCTCAACGTCCACAACCATCACCAAGGCTTGTGGGAGGCCTCGTGGAGTTTCCCTGGCCAAAGGAGAGAAGCCTCCAAATGTCCTAGACACGGCCTCAACTTCCACGGAAGGGACCACGGTTCATGGTCTTGACCACGGCTCATGGAGCCCTTCATGAAGATCCCTTAGGCACTTGATCTAGAGGTCCCAAAAGGCATGGATACTGCCTCAAGGACCACGAGAGGGACCAAGGCTTGTGGTCTTGACCACGGCTCGTTGAACCCCTAGTGGTGATGCCTTGGGCATGGGAGCCTCATGCCACATTTGAGGGGCTACTGCCCCAACCTTCATGAGGAGGACCATGGGTTGTGGTCCTTACCACGACTCCTGAAGGGGCTTGTGAAGCCTGACGGGGTTCGTTAAGTGAGGGTCAATTAAGTCTTTTCCTATTAAGGTCCAATTAAAGTGAGGTCGTTTTGGATATTTTTAGGGGTACTATATAAGATGTTTTTAAGTCCAATTCACCCAATTTTAGTCATTAATTCACAACACCCAAATAATTCCCAAAATCCTCTCCCACACAATATTTCTCTCACTAGAAATCCTCCATTAAAGAAGTACAAGAACTTGAAAACTAGGGCTCAAGAACCCATCTTCTCAACTCCAATTCGTGAGGAAATCTCCAATCAAGGTATGGGAGTCTTGATTCGTGGAAATCTTCCTTCCATGAAGCCCTTAAACTTCCAATTTTAATTAGTAGATTTTCCCAAAAACCTAGGGTTTTTCAATCTAGCCATGGGTTCTTCCTAACAATGATTTCAATGAGTTAATTGTCTTATATTATGATGGAATTGTTTATTTATGGTGATTTTATAGTAAAGTCCCCCATGAACCCATGAATTTCCCCATGACCCCAATTTCATGAATTTGTGATGGGTGTATTGACGCAAGATGAATACTATAAATTGTGTCTATGGTATTTTAGTTATTGAATCTTGTTTTACCCATACCTAATGTAGTATTTCTAGGTGTGATTGTGAGACATGATTCATGACCCTTGAAGGGTAAATTATGAAGGTTTGTACATGTTGATGAAAGTTGTGTATGAACTTATGATTCACTTAGCAAGTGAAGATCCTATGACTATTGTGTAAATTGTGGTATTGTTGAAAGATCATTCTACCCTTACCCTTACACATGATTATACATGAATAGTCTAGGATGATGATAATGTTGTTGTGTTGATTGAAAGGCTATTCTCATGAAATACTATGAATATGATGTGAAAGGTTTACTCACATGTTAATGATGATTCTAAGGTTGAAAGTCCATTCTCACCTAAATGAATCTATGAGCTATGTTATGAGTTGTATTGAATGAAGGGCAACACATCACATATATAAATGCAATTCAAGACTAATTTTGAATAATTTGGGAAATAATGCTTAGCACCGAATAGATATGGAAAATGAAGTAAAGGCCCTCCCGTCAATACAATAGGCTGGGTCATCTAAATTATTCTGATGAGATGGAAGCTCCTCCACCAATACAATAGGTCGGGTTTCTAGAAGCAATCTCCCTATCCCATAACTATGTGTCCAAATAGGTCTTAGTTGGTGGATCCACCTAAAAGCTAATACATTTAGTTCTACCTTAGGCAAGTAGGACACCTTCTTTCGGTGTGGGGTTACACGACACCGGATTCCATGTAGCTCACATGGTCTATGTCAGTTATGGCTATTTTCCCTATATGGCACGAACTATACTTATGACTTCTTGATGAGCTTTACTTAGTAGGAGTGGGGGTATGTGACTTCACTTTTACATTGCACAAGTAGACTTTGAAGAGGGGTTGTGGGATGGTTTCTAATGCTATGATAAGATATGCATGTATGCATGTATGTTGGATGGGTTTTTGACATGGATGACTTTCCTTATGTTCAAAGTTAATGTACATGACTATTTCCTTGTCTATGAGTATTGACTATGATGAGCTCTATGTATGTTCTGTATGACTAGGGTGGCCTCAAAGTTGTACTTAGTGTGGTTGGTATTAAGGGATGCCAATCATACATTGCACAAGTACAACTTAAGGTTACTAAAAGATGGTTATTTTATGTTACAATGTCTTTACATGATAAATGTGATTATGACTTGAGTTTTACATTGAAATTGCATGGTGATTCTTAAACTTGGCAAATGCATAATTTTTAACCAAAATGTCCTTTTTTATCATATTTCAAGGATTTTATGCATGCTTCCATACTTACTACATATTTGTGCTAACCCCTACTTCTTCTACATTTTTCAAAAGTGTAGGTTCTGGCTAGGTGAAGTGTACTTCCTTTCTTGACAAAGGCTTGGACTGCTTATCTCCAAGAGTTGTGGTGAGTCCTCATGGTTCGAGGACAAGATGTCATTCACTTCTAGTTGTTTTCTTATAGACTACTTTTGAGACTTTTTTGTAACCCTATTGATATTTGTTGTAGTAGATGGTTAATGAGACAAAGTCTATACTTCGCTTTGATTTTAATAAAAAGACTTCGATTGTAAAATTTAAAATTCTGCATCATTTCTATTTCCTATGTTTTTGTATGCTAAGGGCTTGTATGAGACCCCTTCAGGGTCAAGTACACCGTGCTGCATCTAGGGGGCACCCCTGGGTCGTGACAAACTTGGTATCAGAGCATAAGGTTTTGGGATGATTTTAAGGTTGATGTCTCATAAACCACGTCTAGTAAAGTCTTGTTCATGAGTGTGAAGTGTGCCACCCATATGAATGAGAGGCTATAAGATGTTTAGGAAATTTCACTTCATTTATTACTCCTTAGTCGTGCTTTGGAGTCCTAACTCTATGAAGTCCCTTTTCCTAACCCTTCTCTTGTGTTTATAGGCTATGAATATAAGAAGGGTGAATGCAATGAGGATGGAAGAGGAAAATGTAAATGAGGGAGTTCATCCCCAAGCTCCTCAAGATCCTCAAGCTCCTAATGAAGAGTGAGTTATGACCAATGTGGAAATAAAGGAGGCTCTCCAAACATTGATCCAAGTCATGACGCCTCAAGCTCAAGTCGTGACAACTCAAGCCCAAGCTAAGACGGCCCAAGCCAATCGAGATGTTGGGTCCCGTGTAAACCCTAATGTGAGCACCATGGCTTCAAGGTCAAGAGACTTCACAAGAATGAGCCCTCCTATGTTCTTTGTTTCCAAAGTGAATGAAGATCCACAAGAGTTTTTGGAAGAGATCTACAAGATAATTGATGCTATAGGGGTGACTTCTATAAAGAAAGTCGAACTAGCCGCTTATCAATTGAAGGATGTGGCCCAAGTACGGTACACTCAATGGAAGAATAACAGGCCGGTGGGAGAGGGTCCCATAGATTTGGAAGTGTTCAACAAAGCATTCCTTGATAGGTTCTTCCCATGGGAAAAGAGGGAAGTGAAAGTGGAGGAATTTATCAACGTTCGTCAAGGAAGTATGAGTGTCCAAGAATATTCTTTGAAATTCACTAAGCTTTCCAAGTATGCCGTGTCTTTGGTGTCTAAACCGAGGGATGAGATGAGTCAATTTGTGACGGGTGTGTCCACTCAATTGAAGAAGAATGTCATGCAGCAATGCTCCATGATAATATGAATATCTCACGTATAATGTTATATGCTCAACAAGTTGAGCAGACAAGGCTTAGAAAGAAGAATAGAGAGGTAAAGAGGGCAAGGACCGATGATGGGAATTCTTCTAAGGGTAAGTTCAAGGGTCAAGGTAGACCAAGGTTCAAGAAGAGGTTTTCCAACCAAGGCTCCTCTAGTGATCCAAGGGTCAACAAAGAGAGGGTGTCCAACCCTAAGCCTCAAGGAGGCAATAGTGGTAGATCTTCCATGGAGATGCCTATGTTGCCAAGTGTAGTAAGAAGCATGATGGTAAATGTCTTACCAGCATGGGTGTGTGCTATGTTTGTGGAAAGAGTGGGCATCAATTGAAAGATTGCTCAACACGTATAACCAAAGGTAGATATGATAAGAAAACTTCTCCTAGTGGTTCAAACTCCGATGCTCCCAAGAAGAACCGCTTTTATGCTCTTCAATCCCGAGGTGACCAAGAAGGTTCCCCAGACGTGGTGACGGGTATGTTTCAAGTCTTTTCTATTGATGTTTATGCATTATTAGACCTCGGTGCCACTTTGTCTTTTGTTACAACTGTTGTGGCTATGAAATTTGAAATACTACCCGATGTGCTAGAAGAACCTTTTTCGGTGTTTACCTCAGTTGGTGACTCGGTAGTGGCAAAAAGAGTCTATAGGAGTTGTCCTATTTCTTTGTCCCATAAAGTTACCTTGGTGGATTTAGTAAAGTTAGACATGTTAGATTTCAATGTGATTTTGGGTATGGATAGGTTGCATGCATGTTCTGCCTCTATTGATTGTAGGACTCGAGTGGTAAAGTTCTGATTTCCAAATGAGTTTACTTTAGAGTGGAAGGGGGGAATTCTATTCCTAGAGGTCAATGTGTTTCTTGTCTCAAAGCTAGGAAAATGATCTCCAAGGGGTGTATTTACCATATTGTTAGGGTTATGGATGTTAAGTCTGAAACCCTTTCCTTAGAGTCGGTCCCCGTGGTGAGTGAGTTTTTGAAAGTCTTTCCTGATGACTTGCTCGGCATTCCTTCGGAACGGGAAATAGATTTGGCATTGATATCATGCCGGATACACAACCTATATCCATTCCTCCATATAGAATGGCTCCGGCCGAGTTAAAGGAATTGAAGGAACAACTCAAAGATTTGTTTTACAAAGGCTTCATTCAACCGATTATCTCTCCATGGGGTGCTCTGGTACTATTTGTTAAAAAGAAGGATGGGTCCCTTAGAATGTGTATTGATTATTGCAAACTAAACAAAGTGACCATAAAGAATAAGTTTCCCCTTCCATGCATCGACGACTTGTTTGATCAACTCCAAAGGGCTAACTATTTCTCCAAAATAGATCTTCGTTCGAGGTACCATCAACTAAGGGTAAAAGGGGTTGACATTCCCAAGACGGCCTTTAGGACCCGGTACGGTCACTATGAATTTGTGGTGATGTCATTTGGGTTGACCAATTCCCCGGCAGCATTCATGGACCTAATGAATAGAGTTTTTAGGCACTTGATGAGTCCACGATTTAGACTCATTTAGGGCTTTATGTTAATAGATTTAGTGTCCTCAAATAAATATTTTGTGCCAATAACTTATGTAAATACTTGATTTTTATGTATTTGGATTGATGAACAAAGCATGGACACTAATGAGCAAAAAGGAACAAGGCAGTTGAAAGACAGAAGGCAGCAAAAAGCAACAAGGCAGCCTAACCCATTGGGCGAGTCGCCGAATGGCAATGATCTCTCCTAAAGTTCCAGTGTGCCAAGCCCTGAAGGAGGAAATCAAGTCGGCGATAGAAAGGAGTAGTCTGCATGTCGTCAAACGATTCTGTAATGCAGCGCTAGATCGCCCAAAGTTACAGAACTTGACGATATTTAAGGCCAAAGCAAAAAGGCGATGGAATTGACCAAAGGGCGGATTACCTAATGGATCGCCAATCTCGACTGACTGCGCCGAATGGTCCTTCGCAGCACATTTTTGGTGACTATAAATACATTTTTGAATATTTAGTTTAAAATCTATCTTAGTATCTATATTCATAATTATCGGTTTTGAAGTTTAGAGCTGAGAACTAAGAGTATTGAGATAATATTTTCCTTAGCTTTGAAGATTTGAAGATTTCCATTTTTGAGAAATTGGAAGTGGGTCTTTGAGATTCTTCAATCTCGACCTTTGTAAAGACGAAATTAATCTTACCCAGTTGATGGAAATACAATTTGGTAACGATTTTTATCTTTTTATGATGTCTAGCTAATTCTTGGGATGTGATTATGTGATTATGGGCTGATTTAGCGATTGGGTATTATTAATTGATAGGTTAAATGTTGTTTAAAAGTGATTTCATTCAGTAATTGTGGCTTAATATAAAGGGTTGTAGTTGCAAATGCAACTCTACCTTCGTGTTTTTGGCTTGCTCGAGAGAGAGGTTTTAAAACCAAGATTACTGAATTGATGGTTTGTGGGTATTGGGTTGTCATGGGTTCAGCTCGAGAGAGTGAATCCTAAACCCTTTTCCACATATTTAGCTCAAGAGAGTGAATGGACTAAAGCGTAGGTTGTTCTTAATTGCTGCTTATTGGTGTTCGAGAGAAACCAACTTGATTCGGGATAAATTGTTCGAGAGAAAGTTTATCCCCACTAAAGTCTACCTTATTCACTTATTTACAACTATTTACTATCAATTGCAATTACCCTTGGCCTATAATCCAATCACATCCCAAGAACCCGTCTCTATACTTGTTATTTTCGTGTTATTTGCTGATGTAGCTGATAGTTGAAACCGAAACCCCCTGTTATTTGACACTTGTGTCACCTCAAACTTGAACCATGATTTTATTCATAAATGTGTTTACCTATGATTGACTTGAACATATTCATTCTTGGCTCTTGATTCTCAAATACGTACCACTCCTTGTGGGATTCGACCACAACTCACTTAATTGGGTTATATTACTGATTAACAATCGTTGATACTTAGAATTGGATGAAGGGTCCTGATACGTGAAATAAAAAATGGCGCCGCTGCCAAGGAATGGTGTTACTTGAGAATTTTTAGTTAAGTTGAATTTTGTTCTTGTTAGTCATACATGAACTTACTTAATTTTTAGTTTTGGTTTCTGTGTTGCTGTTGTGGAGAGAATAAATGAGCATTTCTGCTAACAACAATGACTATTGGATCACCCTCTTTTGAGATTGATGATTTTTAGGGTTAACATCCTAAATTTCAAGCAATTGGAGGGTGAGGGCATTTATAAGTTGTGGAAAAGGTTTAAAATCCTATTGCAGCAGTGCCCAACTCATGAGAATCTAGATAAGATACTTCTGGAATGTTTCTACCGAGGTCTTGGCCATGAAAATAGAATAATGGCTGACCAACTCTCTTCGGGCTGCTTGATGCAACATTCCTATGAGACGGCAGCCCAACTCCTTCATAACATGGCCAAGTACAACAAGGAGAAAGAAAAAGACCAAGAATTGGCCTCATTGTTGACTCTGTTGGATGTCTTGGCCATGAAAGTCATGGAATTAGAGGTATTGTCCAAGAAGAAAGACAAGTACATGCCCCCTCACGAGCGTCAAAAGATGAAGAAGCAAGAGGGTGGGTAACTTGAAGAGGTTATCTTACTTATTCTACACAAAGTCGAAGAATACAACAGAGTGTTGGAGGAGATAAGAGAGAATGTCTTGATGCTGAATGTAACACCCCAAAAATCTAATGACATAAGCTAGAGCCTAACATGTAGTCTAGTGTCCTAAAAAGGTTTAACGTCAAGGTAAGAGTTGTAAAATGACCTCCCTAGGTTAGCACTAGTGTTTTAGTCCATAAACGTCAATGCATGTCACCCCCCCCCCCCCAAGGACACTCCCCCCAGAATCCTTGATGAGAGACAAGGAGCTACTCAAAAGCTGTCCAAAAATAGCTTCTTCCATGAAGGGGGAACCACGAGGCGTGGATTGAATCACGCCCCATAGATGGGAGTCGTGAGTCAAGACTTAGCTCCCCCAAACTTCCCCAAAATCTCCTAGTCTCAGTCACAAACCACGCTTAGACAGCACGGTCCGTGGACCATTCCATGCCCCATAGATGGGGGATCGTGGATGAGTCCTGGACCAAGGCCAAAAGACCAGCCTCAGTCCCAATCCACGAGTCACCAGTATGGTCCATGGATCAGTCCACGCCACGTAGATGGAGGGCTCGTGGA
Organism: Solanum acaule; assembly: GCA_036250505.1. Lineage (NCBI taxonomy): Eukaryota > Viridiplantae > Streptophyta > Magnoliopsida > Solanales > Solanaceae > Solanum > Solanum acaule. The sequence goes on along the minus strand of JAJOOR010011590.1, from coordinate 9,777 downwards.
TGAGGCCTGCAATGCTGTCAACAATTTCGGCCAAGGGTCAAACTTTCCAATAAATTTCTAATTAATTAAGTATGGGTGGGGACGGTTATATTTAGTTATTTTAGACCCATATAAATAGTTTTAAGTCATTAAACTTCAGCTTACTCCTCATAACTCACAAGACCCAACCTCAACACACTTCCCCTCAAAATATTCTCTCTCTAGACTCCATTGAAGAACAAAGAAGAAGCTCAAGATAGGGGTTCAAGATCCATCCTTTTCACTCCAATTTCGTGAGGAAATCATCAATAAAGGTATGGGAGACTTGATTCATGGAACACTTTTCTCCATGAAGCCCTTCAACTCTTAATTTCAAAAGTTGTAATTTAGTCAAAAACTAGGGTTTTCATTCTAGCCATGGGTTCTTCCTAAAAATGATTTCATTATGTTAATTATCTTATATTATGGATGATTTGATGTTGAATGGTGATTTTTATAGTAAAATTTCCCATGAACCCATGTACTCCCCCATGAACCCAATTTCATGAATTGTGATAGATGTATTGATGCAAGATGATTACTATGAATTGTATCTATGTTAATCTAGTTATTGAATCTTGTTTTATTCATGCCTATTGTAGTATCTTTAGGTGTAATTATGATACATGATTCATGGCCCTTGAAAGGGGGTAAATTTCTAGGGTTTGTGTAGGATGATGGGGATTGTATATGAACTCATGATTCATCTATGTAGTCATGATCTTATGACTATCATGTATTGGTAATATTGATGCAAGATCCTTTTCCCCTATGCCCTTATACTTGATTATGCATGAAACGTCTATAATTATGATAATGTTGTTGTATTGATTAAAAGACTATTCTCATGAAACACTATGTACATGATGTGAAAGGTTTGCTCACGTATTAACGATTCTAAAGTTGAAAGGACGTTATCCCCTAATGAATCTATGAGCTACCATGATACCATGATGGTCTGAATGCTATGCATTGTTCCATGAACATGAATGTAAATTAAAGACTTAACATAACTATTAAAGGGAATTAAGCTTATTTCGAGTAGATAGGAACATGAGATGGGAACCTTATACCTCAGTTAGTCCAGGTTTCTAGTAGCAATCTCCCTATCCCATAACTATGTTCCCACATAAGTCTCTTAGCTAGTGGATCCACCTATAAGCTAAACATGTTAGTTCTACTTTCGGCAAGTAGAACCCCTTTTATCGGTGTGGGTTCATGACACTGAATTCCATGTAGCTCACATGGTCTATGTTGGTTAAGGCTATACTTCCCTACATAATAAGAACAAGATCCATGACATGACATGAACAAGAACATGAACTAAGAACACAAGCATAAGGCATGTGCTATGATTACTTGAGGGGTCTTACTTAGTATGAGTGGGGGTATGGGACTTCACATATACATTGCACAAGTGAGCTTTGAGAGTGATTATGGTATGTTCTTGATAACATGATTCTTTATGAGTTAATGTATGCTATGTATGAACATGAACCATGAATATGAATATGAACCTGAACATGAGTTATATCTATGACTTCTAAATAGGCTTTGCTTAGTAGGAGTGGGGGTATGGGACTTCACTTGTACATTGCACAAGTAGACCTATGAAGGGGTTATGGTGTGGTTTACTTATGACATGAATATGTATGAATTTATGTATGCATGATATGAGTTGGTGTTAAGAATGACTTTCTTATTATGAACATGATGTTTTCCTTGTATATGATTGTTGGCTTGGATGAGGTTAAGGTAAGTTATGCATACTATGGTACCCTAAGGTGGCTCACGGTATGGTTTGACTTGGTGATTACTCTAAATGTGCATAATGGCTTTTAAACATGAAAAAAACATGATTTTAACTAGATGTCCCTTTTATGCATGTTTTAAGGAATTTTTGGTGCATTGCTTCCATACTTAGTACAATTAATTGTTCTAACCCATTTTCTCTTCATATTTTTTATAAGTGTAGGTTCCGGTCGTTGAGGCACTATCTCCTTTCAAGTGAAGCTTGGGTTGACTATTCCCTAAGCTGGTGAGTCCTCAAGTTTGAGGACGGACTATCCATTTCTTAGTTCCTATTGTATTTCGTATATTGAGACTTTATTGATGTAAAGGGCTAAGTCCAAAACTTTGTATTCTAATGTTTTAGATGGGGGAATGAGACAAGGTCTAGACTCTCATGATTTTCCTTTATGAAAATGAAGTTTGACTTCTATTGTAAAAAATTTAAATTTTCCGCATCATTGCCATGTCTTTATGTTATGATTATGCTAAGGGCAAGTATGAGACCCCTTCAGAGTCGAGTACGCCGTGTTATGTCTATGGGGTACCCCTGGGTCGTGACAAACTTGGTATCAGAGCATAAGATTTTGGGATGATATTTAGGGTGATGTCTCATGAACCATGTCTAGTTGAGTCTTGTTTACGAGTGTGAAGCGCACCACACTTATGAATAAGGAACTATGAGATGTTTAAGAACTCTCATTTCTTTGATTACTCTACAGTCGTGCCATAGAATTTTATCTCTATGAAGTCCTTTTCCTAACCCTTTTCTTGTGCATATAGGAATATGAATACAAGAAGAGTGGCCTCAAGAAGAGTGGAAGAGGAGATTGCTAATGAGGGAGTTCCTCTCTAAGATCCTCAAGGTCCCCAAGATCCTCAAGATTAAGGGACTATGACTAATGTGGAGATTAGATCGGCTATCCAAACCTTGACCCATGTTCTAATGGCTCAAGTCACTAGGGATGCTAGAGCTCATGGGAACCTCAATGAGAGCACTATGGCCTCAAGGTTGAGATACTTCACGAGGATGAACCCTCCAAAGTTCTTTGGCTCTAAAGTGGGTGAAGAACCTCAAGACTTTGTGGAGGAGATATATAAGATAGTGGATGCTATGGGGGTAACCTCTAGAGAGAAGTCGGAGCTAGCCGGGTATCAATTGAAGGGTGTGGCCCAAGTGTGGCACACTCAATGGAAGTCAAAGAGGCCGGAAAGAGTGGGTACCATAGGTTGGGATTTATTCAAAAAGGCGTTCCTTGATAAGTACTTTCCTCATGAAAAGATGGAGGTCAAGGTGGAGGAATTCATTAACCTTCGCCAAGGAAGTATGGGTGTTGAAGAATTCTCTCTTAAAGTTTACCGAATTTTCCAAGTATGCTCCATCCATGGTGGCGGAGCCAAGAGATGAGTTGAGTAGGTATGTAACAGGTGTGTCTAGCTTGGTGAGGAAAGAATGTCGTTCGGCTATGCTTCATGACAACATGGATATATCCCGTCTTATGGTGTATGCTAAGCAAATGGAAGATGAAAAACTCCAAAAAAGGAATAGAGATGTGAAGAGGCCTAGGACCGATGATATAAATTCTTCAAAGGGAAATTCTGAGGGTCAAGGGAAACCAAGGTTCAAGAGAAGGTTTTTAAACCAAGGCTCCTCTAACCCTCCAAGAGTCAATAGAGATAAAGTGCCTAACCCTAAGCCTCAAGGAGGCAATGGTGGTGGATCTTCCATGACAAGGCCTACCTATGCCAAGTGTGGCAAGAGACATGAGGGCAAGTGTCTTATTGGAACGGATGGTTTCTTTCATTGTAGAAAGAGTGGTCATATGGTGAGAGATTGTCCCATGCTAAAGTTTCAAGGGAGAGAGGGCAAGCAAGTCCCTTCAAGTGGTCAAATTTTGATGCTCCCAAGAAGAATCGCTTTTATGCTCTCCAATCCCGAAGTAATCTAGAGGGGTCCCTAGACGTTGTTACTGGTATGTTTCAAGTATTTACCATTGATGTTTATGCATTATTAGACCCCGGTACCACTTTGTCTGTTGTTACTCCTTTTGTGGCAAGGAAATTTGATGTACTCCCCGATGTCTTAGAAGAACCCTTTTCAGTTTCTACCCCGGTGGGTGACTCGGTTATAGCTAACAGAGTTTATAGGAGTTGTCCCATCTCATTGTCTCATAAAGTCACATTGGTTGATTTGGTAGAATTAGATATGTTGGACTTTGGTGTTATATTGGGGATGGATTGGTTGCATGCTTGTTTTGCGTCCATTGATTGTAGAACCCGGGTAGTGAAGTTTCAATTTCCTAATGAGCCTACTTTAGAATGGAAAGGGGGAAACTCTACACCTAGAGGTCGTTTCATTTCATGTCTAAAAGCTAGAAAAATGATCTCAAAAGGGTGCTTATATCACATTGTTAGGGTTATAGAGGTTGAGTCTGAAACTCCTCCTTTGGAGTCGGTCCCTGTAGTGAGAGAGTATCCAGAAGTCTTCCCCGATGACTTGCCCGGTATTCCTCCCAAACAAGAAATAGACTTCAGCATTGATCTTTTGTCTGATAATCAACCCATATACATTCCCCCTTACCGGATGGCTCCGACCGAATTGAAGGAATTAAAGGCACAACTCAAAGATTTGCTAGACAAGGGTTTTATTCAACCAAGCATATCTCCATTGGGTGCACCGGTATTGTTTGTGAAAAAGAAATATGGGTCCCTTAGGATGTGTATAGACTACTGACAATTGAACAAGGTCACCATAAAGAATAAATACCCTCTCCCTAGGATTGACGATTTTTTTGACCAACTCCAATGGGCGAGTTACTTTTCGAAGATCGACGTAAGGTTGGGCTACCATCAACTAAGTGTAAGAGGGATTGACATTCCAAAAATGGCCTTTCAGACAAGATATGGTCACTATGAATTCCTAGTGATGTCTTTTGGTTTGACCAACTCCCCGGTGGCCTTCATGGACCTTATAAATAGGGTGTTTAGGCAATATCTTGATTTGTTTGTGATCATTTTTATTGACGATATTTTGATCTACTCTAAGAGTGAGGGTGATAACATGAAGCATTTGAGGATAGTTTTGCAAGTCCTTAAAGACCAAAAATTGTATGCTAAGTTTAGTAAGTGTGAGTTTTGGCTAAGGTCGGTTGCTTTCCTCGGTCATATTGTATCATTAATGGGTATAGAAGTTGATCCTAAGAAAATGTACACGGTTAAGAGTTGACCTAGACCCCTAAGTCCCACCGACATTCGAAGCTTTTTGGGTTTGGCCGATTACTATAGGAGGTTTGTTGAGGGTTTCTCCTCTATCGCTTCTCCATTAATGACCTTGACCCAAAAGAAGTCCAAATTTGAGTGGTCGAAGGCTTGTGAGAAGAGCTTCCAAGAATTGAAGGATAGACTCACATCCGCTCCGGTGTTGACCTTACCGGAGGGTACCGATGGGTTTGTAGTATATTATGACGTTTCTCGAGTGGGTTTGGGATGTGTTCTCATGCAACATGGTAAGTTGAATGCTTATGCTTCAAGGCAACTCAAGATTCATGAAAAGAAATATCCAACTCATGATCTTGAACTAGCAGCGGTGATGTTTGCCTTGAAAATTTGGAGGCACTACCTATATGGGGTCTATGTAGATTTATTCATTGACCACAAGAGTCTTCAATATGTGTTTAGCCAAAAAGACTTGAATCTCTGACAAAGAAGATGGTTAGAGCTTTTGAAAGATTATGACATGAATGTCCTATACCACCCCGGCATAGTTAATGTGGTTGCGGATTCCCTAAGTAGATTGTCCATGGGTAGTGTGGCTCATGTAGAAGATGAGAAGAAGGAATTGGTTCGTGATGTGCGTAGATTGGCCCGGTTAGGTGTCCAACTAGTGGATTCCACCAAGGGTGGATTCACGGTTCATCATTTTTCCGAATCATCCTTTGTGGTTGATGTGAAGTCTAAGCAACATCTTGATCCTATATTGATAGAGTTGATAGAATCGGTTCTCAACAAGTCCGTTGAGGTTTTCTCCCAACGAGGAGATGGGGTGCTTAGGTACCAAGGTAGGTTGTGTGTGCCGGATGTTGATGGCCTAAGAGTGAGAATTTTGGAAGAGGCTCACGGCTCACGATATTCTATTCATCCGGGAGCCACCAAGATGTACTGTGATCTACGGGAAGTATATTGGTGGAATGGCATGAAAAAAGATATAGCGGAATTTGTGGCCAAATGTCCAAATTGTCAACAAGTCAAGGCCGAACACCTAAAACCGGGAGGTTTGTTCCAAGATATAAATATTCCCACTTGGAAGTGGGAGGAGGTAAATATGGATTTTGTTGTGGGTTTGCCTCGCACTCGAAGGCAACATGATTCTATTTGGGTCATCATTGATAAAAATGACGAAATCATCCCATTTCATTCCCATCAAGGTTACCTTTTCGGTGGAAGACTATGCCAAGTTGTATATCAAGGAGGTAGTAAAGTTGCATGGGGTTCCTTTGTGTATCATATCGGATCAAGGTAGTCAATTTACTTCACATTCTTGGAATGCTTTCCAACAAGAGCAAGGTACTAATGTTAAACTTAGTACCACTTTCCACCCTCAAATGGATGGTCAAGTCGAACGCACCATTCAAACCTTAGAGGACATGTGGAGGGTGTGTGTGATTGATTTCAAGGGTAATTAGGACGACCATCTCCCATTGATCGAATTTGCCTACAACAATAGTTACCACTCTAGCATTGTCATGGCTCCGTTTGAAGCCCTATATGGTAGGAGGTGTAGCTCTCTAGTTGGTTGGTTTGAAGTAGGTGAGTTTGCTCTAATTGGTCCCGAACTAGTTTATGATGCCATCGAAAAAGTTTGACTTATTAGAGAAAGGTTGAAAACGGCTCAAAGTCCGCAAAAATCCTATGTCGATGTTAGGAGGAGGGATCTTGAATTTGACATTGGTGATTGGGTCTACTTGAAAATCTCACCTATGAAAGGTGTGATGAGGTTTGGCAAGAAGGGGAAGCTTAGTCCCCGGTATATGGGCCCGTACCAAATCTTGAAACGTGTTGGAAAGGTGTCATATGAGTTAGATTTGCCAAGTGAGTTGGCTCCGGTTCACTCGGTGTTTCATGTATCCATTCTCAAGAAGTGCATTGGTGATCCACTGCCCATCATTCCTTTAGTGGCTTTAGGAGTTGATGAGAACCTTCCTTATGAAGAAGTCCCGGTTGAGATTTTGGACCGACAAGTGAAGAGGTTGAGAAACAAGGAAGTAGCCTCCGTTAAGGTTCTATGAAGGAATCACTTAGTTGAGGGTGCTACATGGGAGGCCGAGGCTGATATGAAGTACCCTCATCTTTTTCCTTCTACTCCTATTCAAACTTGAGGTAAGTAATTCCTCTTAAGTTTTAAATGTTTTGGGAGTCATGTGTATGATTTGAGTTTTCCATGATTTCCTTATGTTGTGCATGTTCTTGTGAGGATTCATGATTTGCATACTTTGAGTTTTCATGATTTATGTGTTCCTCATGTTGAATTGCATTTAATATGATGATTGCATTTTTAACTTCATGAGGTGAATTGATGAACATGTTAAGAAGTGTTTTGATGAAATGACTTATTAGCTCCCTATTGTTATGTTAAGCTTACTTGAGTTGGAGAAGGTAGTTCCTCCCATGTTTATGTGAGTTGGTGAGTTTCATGTTGCATTGACCATGTCTTGAGATGAAGTTGAAGTTTCCTCCTTTGAAATTGTGCATGATGTGATTAGTGCATTTTAAAGTTTTTACACATTTTGATGTTTCATGCATGATGGGTCATTAGTTTAGAGTTTCTAACTTAGTTTGGTGTCTAGATCATCATTCAGAGACGAATGTTCCCAAGGGGGGATAATGTAACACCCTGGAAATCTAATTACCTAAGCTAGAGCCTAACATGTAGTCTAGTGTCCTAAAAAGGGTTAACGTCAAGGTAAGAGTTGTAAAATGACCTCCCTAGGTTAGCACTAGTGTTTAATCCCCAAACGTCAAGGCATGGCCCCCCCAAGGAAACCCCCCCCCCCAAGAGTCCTTGATGAGGGCCAAGGGGCTGCTCAAAAGCTATCCAAAAATAGCTACATCCACGAAGGGGGAATCACGAGGCGTGCATTAATTCACTCCCCATAGATGGGAGTCGTGAATCAAGACTTAGCTCCCCCAAACTTCCCCAAAATCTCCTAGTCTCAGTCCCAAACCATGCTTGCACAACACGGTCCGTGGACCATTCCACACCCCGCAGATGGGGGCTCGTGGATGAGTCCTGGACCAAGGCCAAACGACCAGCCTCAGACCCAATCAACGAGTGAACAGTATGGTTCGTGGATCAGTCCACGCCCCATAGATGGGGGTGCGCGCATGCATGAGGTCTGCAATGTTGTCAAGGTTTTCGGCCAAGGGTCAAACTTTCCAATAAATTTCTAATTAATTAAGTATGGGCGGGGACGGTTATATTTAGCTATTTTAAACCCATATAAATAGTTTTAAGTCATTAAACTTCCCTTTAATCCACATAACTCACAAGACCCACACTCAACCCACTTCCCTCTAAAAATATTCTCTCTATAGACTCCATTGAAGAACAAAGAAGAAGCTCAAAATAGGGGTTCAAGATCCATCCTTTTCACTCCAATTTTGTGAGGAATCATCAATCAAGGTATGGGAGACTTGATTCATGGAACACTTTTCTCCATGAAGCCCTTCAACTCTTAATTTCAAAAGTTGTAATTTGGTCAAAAACTAGGGTATTCATTCTAGTCATGGGTTCTTCCTAATAATGATTTCATTATGTTAATTGTCTTATATTATGGATGATTTGATGTTTAATGGTGATTTTTCTTATAAAATTTCCCATGAACCCATGTACTCCCACAAGACCCCAATTTCATGAATTGTGATGGGTGTATTGATGCAAGATGATTACTATGAATTGTATATGTATTAATGTAGTTATTGAATCTTGTTTTATTCATGCCTATTGTAGTATCTTTAGGTATAATTGTGAGACATGATTCATGGTCCTTGAAAGGGGGTAAATTTCTAGGGATTGTGTAGGATGATGAGGATTGTATATGAACTCATGATTCACCTATGTAGTGATGATCTTATGACTATAGTGTATTGGTAATATTGATGCAAGACCCTTCTCCCCTATGCCCTTACACTTGATTATACATGAAAGGTTTAGAATTATGATAATGTTGTTGTGTTGATTAAAAGACTATTCTGATGAAACACTATCTACATGATGTAAAGGTTTACTCACGTATTGATGATTATATGGCTGAAAGGACATTATCACCTAATGAATCCATGAGCTACCATGATACCTTTATGGTTTGAGTGCTATGCATTCTTCCATGAACATGAATGTAAAGTAAAGACTTAACATAACTACTAAAGGGAATTAAGCTTAGTACACTACAAGAAAAACAGTCACTAGGGACGAGAAAACTAGTCCCTAAAAGTGTGATTCTGGTCCCTGTAAGTCAATAACGACCAGTAATATATGGTCGCCACTGGTCGCAATAGGCTCCGTCGCTAATGGGAATTAGGGACGGGATCAAGTCCCCTGTCCTTAAAGTTTTTTCGCGACAGGTGTATTTTGTGGTCCCTAAAAGCATTATAGGGACAAAATATCTGGTCTCGAAAATAGTTTCATCTAGTCCTAAAACTATAGATTAAGTGGTGCCTATAACATTTGGCTACCAGCATTACTTGTCCTTAAAAAGACTCTCCTGTCATAATTTTTTCTTCAAATTATACAGTTTTTATATAGAAAGTCACATGCACACAAGAAAAAGCAATAAAAATCACATTTCTTAACAAATATACATATTCATGTAAAAATTTAGTAATAAATAACAAAAAATGTATTAAGATCCCACTAGTAACCGTGTAACCAAAATTCACATGAAATGGTAATGGTATTGTTTATACAACCATGGT